>JAKJHU010000736.1:0-125543 GCA_022316685.1 Progne subis subis
CAGCAGGAAAATGTGCTGGGAAATAGGATGAGGAGCATCCCGCTCTTCCTGGTCTCTGTTTCTAACACGGAAAACGAAAGCTGGAGGTGCCTCCGCTCATCCCCAACTCCAGAAAAAAAATCCAGGAATTTGGGTTTTATCAAAACCCAGAGCAACCAGGCAGGGAGTGACTCCATAAATCCCCCAAATCCGGTCTTATCCTCCTCCAATGGGGACTTTCGGGACTCAATGAGGACTTGGAGAGGTTCAATGAGGATTTTGGGGTTCAAGAAGGAGTTTTGGGCTTCAAGAAGAATTTTTGGGGATTCAGTGAGGATTTGGGGTTCAAGAAGGAATTTTGGGGATTCAAGAAGGAATTTTGAGGTTCAAGAAGGAATTTTGGGATTCAGCTGGGATTTGGGGGTTCAAGAAGGAATTTTGGGGACTCAGTGAGGAATTTTGGGGCTCAGCAAGGATTTGGTGGGAGTCAAGTGAGAATTTAGGGGCTCGATGAGGATTTGGGGTCCAAGGTGGACTCGGTAGGGTTCAAGAAGGAGTTTTGGGGTTCAAGAAGGAATTTTAGGGTTCCTTGAGGACTTCTGGAGTTCCACAAGGACCTGAAGGCAACGCGTGAAGGGGAAGGGATGAGGACAAGGCTTGGAAGAGCGGGAATAAAACATCCACGGCGTTCCCTGCCCCATCCATCCCAAGGCCGATCCCCGGAGGGAAATTCCGGCTACCTGTAGTGCAGGAGTTGTCCTTCCGCGCTGTAATCCCGATAAATGTCGTATTCCTTCTCGAAAACTCCGGAAGGCGACGAGCTGGAAAACAGGAAGGAACAGGGGAGTTACCGTCAAAGTCTCCTCGAGGATTTACGGAGATGAATCCCATCAGGATGGGATCCACCTGTCCCGGATCTGCTCCCGGGATCCGCTCGAGCTCGGAGTCATTGGTAATTTCCAGTTGTTGGCCGGATGGTGACCAAGCCACCCACGGCCTGGTGGTCTCCAGGTTCACGTCCGACCCTTCAAAGACCGAATTTTCCCTTAAACCATCTGAGATCCCAAACATCTGCCGGCTTCATCCCACCCTTTTCCGAGTGCCTTGGATGTCAGAGCTGACACGGGAAGAGGAAAATCCCCCCCAAAAAAACCCTTTTGGACACATTTCCGTCTGAATCGGAGCCTGCAGAGCTCTTGTCCCCAGAAGATGGAGAAGGTCACACCAGCAACCCACTCCAAGAAACACCACACTTGGAAAAAAAAGGGAAAACGTGGAAAAACATGGGAAAACATGGAAAAACAAAAAAAATCTGGAAGTATGGGATGGAATTTCCAAGCCGATTTTTGGACTCGGTGGGGTCCAGTGAAGGCTTGGGAATTCAAATCCGGAGCCCAAGAAGGATTTTGTGGGATTCAAGAAGGGCTTAAAGCCTCTCCTGTAGGATCTCAAACCTGCTCTTGATCCATATTTTGGGCTCCACGCTTTTCCACGCCAAGAACCTCCCAACGCGTTCCCAAAACCAAGTATCCATCGTTCCCTTTCCAATATTATCCATCCCCGCTGCCGACGAGCACGGAAAAAGTTCCTTTTATTGCCTTAACAGCTCTTTCCCGGCGGGAATGCGCCGGGAGTCGAAACACACAGAGGAAAACAATCAGAAAACATCTGGAGAAATAACTTTATTCCAAAAAACCCACCCCGAAAATCCACCCACATTTCCTTGTTAAGATTTTCCCGTTAAAAAAATTCGGATCCGATCTTGTCTTGGGGAGGGAAAAGAAACAAATCTTCCTAATAGGACAGAGCTCCAAAATTTTAGTGGAGCAAGGAGGCGATAAAGCTTCAGTCAAAGCTCGTTTTAATGGGATTTAGCCCTGGAATCACGGCTGTGTGGAATTGTTTTATCCCAATTGTGTGAATGGATTTCCTCCTCATCCTCCTCCTCCAGGATTCCCGAGAGAATGGAAGGACCTCTGACCCCGGTGCTGTACTCAGATCCATGGCGGAATCCAGATGGATCCCCAGATCCATGGTGGAATCCAGAGGGATCCTCAGATCCATGGCAGAATCCAGATGGATCCCAGATCCATGGTAGAATCCAAAGGAATCCCAGATCCATGGTGGAATCCAGATGGATCCCAGATCCATGGCGGAATCCAGATGGATCCCAGATCCATGGTGGAATCCAGATGGATCCCAGATCCATGGCAGAATCCAGAGAGATCCCCAGATCCATGGCGGAATCCAGAGGGATCCTCAGATCCATGGCGGAATCCAGATGGATCCCAGATCCATGGCGGAATCCAGATGGATCCCAGATCCATGGTGGAATCCAGAGGGATCCCAGATCCATGGCAGAATCCAGATGGATCCCAGATCCATGGTGGAATCCAGAGGGATCCTCAGATCCATGGCAGAATCCAGAGAGATCCCCAGATCCATGGTGGAATCCAGAGGGATCCCAGATCCATGGTGGAATCCAGATGGATCCCAGATCCATGGCGGAATCCAGAGGGATCCCCGGATCCATGGCAGAATCCAGAGAGATCCCCAGATCCATGGTGGAATCCAGAGGGATCCCAGATCCATGGTGGAATTCAGATGGATCCCCAGATCCATGGCGGAATCCAGAGGGATCCCAGATCCATGGTAGAATCCAAAGGAATCCCAGATCCATGGTGGAATCCAGAGGGATCCTGGATCCATGGCAGAATCCAGAGGGATCTCCTGATCCATGGCAGAATCCAAATGGATCCCAGATCCATCCCTGGAAGTGTCCAAAGCCAGGCTGGAGCGTCCTGGGGTAGGAGAAGGTGTCCCTGCCCAGGAACTGGACGGACTTTAAAGTCCCTTCCAACCCAAACCATTCCATGATTCCAGGATTCCAGGAGAGTTCAGGAGTTGTTCAAGGTCCTTCCCTACGGATCCGCTTCCCAGCGCTCCACACCCCATCCCCGGGGCAACTGGCAGGAATTTCCGTCTGGAATCTCCACTTGGATCAGTCAAACCCAACAGAGAGCGGAATTCCCCTCGTGGGATGGACCAACAGCAAGGTTCACACCCCTCCGGGAGGGAATTCCCACTCCTCCAGATCCCAGGTTTCTGTCCCAGGTGCCAGGATCAAGCTCCACGTGCTCCCCCAACCTTTATTTTTGGTTTTTTTTTTACCATTTTCTTGGAGTTTTTCGGAGTCGTTGTTTCCAAGATCTCCCAAATCCATCAGTTCCAAGATCCCCCAAATCCATCAGAGCCGTGGCTTGGTTCCCATCCGTCCTTTCTCCCGCTGCTCCGTTTCCCGTCAGCGGGAATCATCCCCATCCAAACGAACCCCAGGCCTCCTCCCATCCATCTCCGATGAGATCTCCGTGCAGGAGCTGACGGATGAGCGAATCCATCCCAAGGATTCCGACCGCTGGGAGCCGGGCGGGGAATCTCCGCGGGGATGAGCCCGGTTTTTGGGGATCGTTAAAAACCGGCGTTAACGAGCAGCCTCTGGAATTGGCTGGAGAGCCCCCGGGGGCAGGATTCCCAGCTAATTCCTGGATTCCGGCTATCCCGGTTTCCCGCGGGCAGGGACGCGACGGAGCGCGGCTCCGACCCTCGGGCAGCGGTTTTCCCAAGGTTTTAAAGCCAAATCCTCATGGATTTTGCTTGACTAACAGATTTCTTGGATTAAAGGAGGGATTTTCCCAAGAGGGTGGCGGAACGCGGGAGAATCCGTGGCTGCTCCATCCCTGGAATATTCCAGGCGGGTTGGGTGGGGCTTGGAGAAACCCATGGAATGGGGTTGGAACTGGATGGATCTGAGGTCCCTTCAAGCCCAAACCATTCCACGTTTAAGGTCTTTCCCGAAATCTCCACCTTGACCCAGTTTGTGTCCTCAAGCCAGAAATTCCCACCCAGCCTGGTCTTGGCCAACCTGGAAAAAACCGGGATAATCTGGAAACCCAAACGAATTCCCGAAGCGGACGTCGAGGGCTTCCACAATCACGGGCGCTGGATCGCAAATTCCCCATTTTTCTCCTCCAAATGTTCTCAAATTTCCCCAATTTTCCCCTAAATTTCCCTCAGTTTTCCCCAAAATTTTTCTGAATTTTCCCCCAATTTTTCCAAATTTCCCCATTTTCCCTACATTTTCCCAGAATTCCCCAATTTTCTCCCAAATTTCCCCCAATTTCCCCCCAAATTTTTCCCAATTCCCCCAAATTTTTCCCAAATTCCCCAATTTTCTCCCAAATTTTCACCCAATTTTTCTACAGATTTTTCCCAGAATTCCCCAAATTCCCCCCAATTTTCACCCAAATTTCCCAATTTTCCCCAATTTTTTCCCAAATGTCCCCAAAATTTCCTCAAATTCCCCATTTATCTACTCCAAATTTTCCCAGAATTCCCCAATTTTTCTGAACTTTTTGGGAATTTTTGGGGCTTTTTTTGGATTATTTTTAAAGTTTTTTGGGGAAATTTTTGGATTTTTTTTTTTTATTTTTTAGGATTTTTTTTTAAAATTTTTTAAGGGAATTTTTTGGTAATTTTTTTGGAACTTTTGGGGATTTAAATTTTTTTTTTTTGGTGATTTTTTTTGGTGATTTTTAGGGGAATTGTCCCTGTCTGCATGAGGGACACACCCAAACCCTTTCCATGAATAAAAGTGATTTTCCATTAAGAAGTGTGGGATCTTTCCAATTTAAAAAAGGCAGTTTTCCGATAATTAAAGTGATTTTCTGTTAATAAAGGTGATTTTCCACTAATGAAGGTGATTTTCCAATAACCAAGGTGATTTTCCATGAAAAAGAAAAATGGTTTTCCATTAAGAAGTATGATATTTCCAATAAAAAGGGCAATTTTCTGATAATTAGTCTGATTTTCTGTTAATAAAGGTGATTTTCCACTAATAAAGGTGATTTTCCAATAACCAAGGTGATTTTCCATGAACAAAGGCGATTTTCCATTAATAAGGGTGATTTTTTCCAATAATTAAGGCAATTTCCCCACTAATAAAGATGATTTCCCATTCATAAAGACGGTTTTCCATTAATAAGTCAGAATTTCCACTAATAAGGGTGATTTTCCCAATAATTAAGGCGATTTTCCCACTAATAAAGATGGTTTTCCATTAATAAAGATGGTTTTCCATTAATAAGACTGATTTTCCAATAATTAAGGTGATTTTTCCACTAATAAAGATGATTTTCCATTAATAAAGACAGTTTTCCATTAATAAGTCTGATTTTCCATTAATAAGGGTGATTTTCCATTAATAAGGGTGATTTTCCCACTAATAAAGATGATTTTCCATTAATAAAGATGGATTTCCGTTAATAAGTCTGCTTTTCCAATAATTAAGGCGATTTTCCCACTAATAAAGATTATTTTCCATTAATAAAGATGGTTTTCCATTAATAAGTCTGATTTTCCACTAATAAGGGTGATTTTCCAATAATTAAGGCGAATTTTCCACTAATAAAGATGATTTTCCATTAATAAAGACAGTTTTCCATTAATAAGTCTGATTTTCCATTAATAAGGGTGATTTTCCATTAATAAGGGTGATTTTCCCACTAATAAAGATGATTTTCCATTAATAAAGATGGATTTCCGTTAATAAGTCTGCTTTTTCCAATAATTAAGGCGATTTTCCCACTAATAAAGATTATTTTCCATTAATAAAGATGGTTTTCCATTAATAAGTCTGATTTTCCACTAATAAGGGTGATTTTCCAATAATTAAGGCGAATTTTCCACTAATAAAGATGATTTTCCATTAATAAAGACAGTTTTCCATTAATAAGTCTGATTTTCCTCTAATAAGGGTGATTTTCCAATAATTAAGGCAATTTTCCCACTAATAAAGATGATTTCCCATTAATAAAGATGGTTTTCCATTAATAAGTCTGATTTTCCACTAATAAGGGTGATTTTCCCAATAATTAAGGTGATTTTTCCACTAATAAAGATGGTTTTCCACTAATTAGGGTGATTTTCCCAATAATTAAGGCGATTTTCCCACTAATAAAGATGGTTTTCCATTAATAAAGATGGTTTTCCATTAATAAGACTGATTTTCCAATAATTAAGGTGATTTTTCCACTAATAAAGATGATTTTCCATTAATAAAGACAGTTTTCCATTAAAAAGTCTGATTTTCCATTAATAAGGGTGATTTTCCATTAATAAGGGTGATTTTCCCACTAATAAAGATGATTTTCCATTAATAAAGATGGATTTCCGTTAATAAGTCTGCTTTTCCAATAATTAAGGCGATTTTCCCACTAATAAAGATTATTTTCCATTAATAAAGATGGTTTTCCATTAATAAGTCTGATTTTCCACTAATAAGGGTGATTTTCCAATAATTAAGGCGAATTTTCCACTAATAAAGATGATTTTCCATTAATAAAGACAGTTTTCCATCAATAAGTCTGATTTTCCATTAATAAGGGTGATTTTCCATTAATAAGGGTGATTTTCCCACTAATAAAGATGATTTTCCATTAATAAAGATGGATTTCCATTAATAAGTCTGCTTTTCCAATAATTAAGGCGATTTTCCCACTAATAAAGATTATTTTCCATTAATAAAGATGGTTTTCCATTAATAAGTCTGATTTTCCACTAATAAGGGTGATTTTCCAATAATTAAGGCGAATTTTCCACTAATAAAGATGATTTTCCATTAATAAAGACAGTTTTCCATTAATAAGTCTGATTTTCCTCTAATAAGGGTGATTTTCCAATAATTAAGGCAATTTCCCCACTAATAAAGATGATTTTCCATTAATAAAGATGGTTTTCCATTAATAAGTCTGATTTTCCACTAATAAGGGTGATTTTCCAATAATTAAGGCGATTTTCCCACTAATAAAGATGATTTTCCATTAATAAATACAATTTTCCATTAATAAGTCTGATTTCCCAATCATTAAGCTGATTTTCCCGATAAAAAAGGGGAATTTCCCAACGAAAAAAGGCGATTTCCCACCAATAAATTTGATTTTCCCTTAATGATTTCCCCTAAACCACGGACGCAAATTTCTCCCTGGCACCTTTATCCCGGGAACCTCTGGCAGAACAACAAAACCTCTGGATTTTCTTTTTTAAAAAAATCAATAAATCCGGCAAGTTTGGGGGGTTTTTTTTGGTTTTTTTTTTGGAACGGGAAGCGGCACCATTCCCCAGCTTTTGGAAAATCAGGGAAAGCTCAGCTCCGTGGCAAAATCCAGGAATAGAAATGAAATCCCGGCTCCAAATCCTCCAAATCGCAGCCCCCCACTCCCAATAATAATAATAATAATAACAATAATAAAAATTAAATTCAAAGACGGTTTTCTTTGGAATTACGCGACCGGAATTCTGGGAGGAATTAGGCCAACATCCGCCTAATCCGGAGCCGCGTTTCGCAACGGGAAGCGGGGAATTCGAGGAAAAGGATATTAAAAAAAAGCTTCAGCTCCCCGATTCCCAGCGCGGCCCGGAGCAAGAAACGCCGGATATCAAAGTTTTGTTTCATTTTGTTTTTTTTCCAGGAAATATTTGAGGATGGAATGAGGAAGGGGAGTTGTTTGGGTTATGCCGGGAATGTTTTATCCCCAAATTTTTCTTTGGAATTTTTTCCTCCTCTCCCAGGAGCTTCGCGACCTCAGTAAACTCGAGGATCACGGCGAGGAATCGAATTAAGGAAGGAAATCCTGGAAAATGGATTCGGGGATCTTGGAAGTGTTTTCCGACCTTAAGGGTTCCATGGAAAACTCACCGGGGTGGGTGGGATGAGATCCCGGTGCTGGAAAAAGAGGGAAAGGGAGTTGAAGCCAAAGGGATTTTGGAGTAGGAAAATCTCCAGTGGGGGGGAAAAAGCAAATCTTTGGATAAATTTGGGAATGCTGGGAGATCCGAACACAGGATTCCGTCACGCTCTGGCAATGTCCCATCCAAGTGTCCAAGGCCGGGTTCGGAGCAACCCAAGCCGTTGGAAGAGATCTCAAAAGACCGCGGAATTCCGACCCCTTTGGACAGGGACATCCGGCGTCACTCGGAGCTGGATTTTTGCCGTGAAATGGGTGGGAAAAAGCCAAAACCAGGGATAAAACGCCGCAAAAAAACCTGGATTTGGGATCCTTCCCAACATCCTGCCTCACGGTTTGGGAAACTGAGGATCTCATGGAACCAGGGGAAGAAGCTGAAGCTGGGAAATTTCCAGACGATCCTTAAGACTGGAATGGAAATTTCCAGATGATCCTTAAGAGCTGGATTTTTGCCATGAAATGGGTGGGAAAAAGCCAAAACCAGGGATAAAACACCGCAAAAAAACCTGGATTTGGGATCCTTCCCAACATCCTGCCTCACGGTTTGGGAAACTGAGGATCTCACGGAACCAGGGGAAGAAGCTGAAGCTGGGAAATTTCCAGATGACCCTTAAGACTGGAAATTTCCAGATGATCCTTAAGACTGGAATGAAATTCCCAGAAAAGGAAAACTGTGGCTGCCCCATCCCTGGAAATGTCCAAGGCCAGGTTGGATGGAGCTTGGAGCAACCTGGGATAAGGGAAATTGTCCCAGGGGGATGGAACTGGAAAAAGCAGGGATTTGCTCCCACAGGAAGCAAATGAAAAGGGAGAAAAGAAAAAAAAAATCTGAATTTCAAGAATTCCAAGAATTCCCACCAACATTCCCTTCCAGAGCTGGATTCAGGGATTGGGATTCCTGGGAGCTTGATCCGAGGAGGAGCCCGTGGTGGTTTTCCCAGCCACCGGAGCCAGGGGGACGTCGGTGCCTCAACCTCCTGGATAAAACATCGGGAAGAGAAGGATTTCCAGTGGAATGCCGTGGTCCGGGAATGGGATGAGGTTCCCAAGGCGCCGGGGACTGGAAAGATGGAGAAATTCCAGGCCATCCTCTTTGTCCTTAAGGGATGAGGCGGTTTTTAGGGTTGACCCAGATCCGGGTGGGAGTTTCAACCGGACCAACAATTCCAGGCTTAAAAAAATTCCTTTGTTTTTGCTCTGGCAGGGGAGCGAAAAACTTCATCGAATCGTGGAAAATTTCATGGAAATTTCACGGAAAATTCACGGGAAAAAATTCACCAAATGATCAAAGCCGTGGTTCGGGTCGGAAGGGAAAATCCCTATCCCAAGGTTACTCCAACCTGACCTTGGATAATTCCAGGGATGGAGTGGCCACAGCTTCTCTGGGAATTCCATCCCAGCCCTTCCCAGGGAGGAATTCCTTCCCAATATCCCATCCATCCCTGCCCTCTGGCAGTGGGAAGCCATTCCCTGTGTCCTGTCCCTCCATCCCTTGTGCCAAGTCCCTCTCCAGCTCTCCTGGAGCCCCTTCAAGCACTGGAATGAGCTCTGAGGTTTTCCTGGATCCTTCCTTTCTCCAGGTGAACATTCCCAGCTCTCCCAAAGTTCCTCCTGGCTCCTCACACCGGGAGATGTCATCCAGCTGGGAAAATCCAACCTTTGGGTGAAGAAAAGCCCAGAATTCCAAGCTTGAAGCTCCTGCCGGAGGCAGAACAATGGGAAGGAAGCCCTTGAGGATCCTCTCCGCGCCACGTTCCTTCCGCGCCGTTTTCCGGAGCAACTCCAAATCCTCGGTTTCTCCTCCTTCTCGTCTTGGAGGAGGGCTGGGAATCCCTGCAGGGACCTGGAAAACCCTCGGGCAGCAGATGCTGCGGAGATTTATGTCCTTGATCCGACTGTTTTCCGAACAGGTTCTTCCCAGCGCCTCCCGGGAAAGGAAATAAATTGAGAGAATTCCAAGGAAAAATGGTGGCACCCTCAAATCTGATATTTCGGAGCTTTGAGGCATCCTTGAGTCCATAAACTTGCTTTTTTTGGGATCTTTGGGAGACGAGAAACGGCTGCTGCCTGTAAGATTTTGATCCCAGACAGCTCCGGCAGCCGGAACATTCCAGGGATTGGATTTTGAGAGAAATCCCCCTTGGATATTCCAGCTCAGCCACACTCAGTCCAGGAAGATTTAAATGCTGCATTTTACCTCCGATATCCCGGCGCCTTTGGAATCGGGATGTGCGAAAAAAAAAGTGGGAATCCTGAGGAACAACGCGGGCACAATTTCCCAGCGGATGGGATTTGGGTGGAGACCCCTGACATTGCAAGATTCCTGAGTTTTGCTCCAAGAAAAAAGCTCCTGATGGTCAAAAATCCACTTCCTTGTCCTTCAAGCTTCCACTTGGGATTCTTCCTTGGAGAAGCAGCGCAGAGTCGCGTTTTCCGTAGAAAATGCTTCTTTTTCCCTGCCTGACGCCTTCTCCAAGGATTTCAACCCAATGGCCTCAGACGCTTCCCGAGGGCGTGGAAAATCCCAGCGACCGGATGACAAAATCCGTCCGATGTTCCCGCTCCGAGATTTCACGGCTGTCTCTCCGGAGAAAAGCCACCATTTTAAGACAAGACCCAAGGAAAATCCCGCTGGGAATGTTCTGCAGACCACCAGGACAAAGCTGCTGTTGAGATCCCGGGGTTGATTCCCGAGCCGGATCCGAACAAATCCCACCTCACCGTGGAAGCTCGAGTTGGTTCCGGCGGGATCCAGGGGCTTGGCGACGGCGAATTCCCTGTGGATTCCAAGGGCTGAAGCGTCCCTGACCCGCACGGGTGGGATGGAACATCCCCATGGATGTGAGGAATGGATTAGGAGCAGCCTCCAGCATCTCCAGCCAAACCTGGAGATGCTCTGGCTCCTAAATCCTAAATTTTAACGGAAGCCCCGGGTGTGAATTCCAGTAAGAACTTTCCCGAATTCCCTCTTCCAACCAGATGTGCTGAGCTTGTCCAGAAATATTTGAGATTTCATGGGATAAAACCTGGACTGGGAGGTTCCACCAGGAAACCTCGGGAGCTCCTTCCCAGCTGTGGATCTTCTGCGAGAAATGCAACCGAGATCTGGGAATACGCTCACGAAATCATGGAATGGTTTGGGTTGGAAGGGACCTCCAAGATCACGGAATTCCACAGGGACACCTTCCACTATCCCAGGTCGCTCCAAGCCCAGTCCAACCTGGCCTTGGACACTTCCAGGGATGGGGAAAATGAGGGAATGTTGGTTTTTTTTTTCCAGACGGGATCAAGAGCGGGATGCAGCCGTGGTTTGGCTGAGCTGATGGGATTCATCCCTGTCACCCCCAGGGATGCAGGTGGAAATTCCAGTCTGCGGGAATTTCTGCTCCCTCTAGTGGCATCTGAATTTTTAATTTTTTTTTTTTTTTTTTTTTTTTTTTTTTTTTTTTTTTTTAATTAAATTTTTAAAGCTCCAAGACCTGGGATCTGCTCAGTCCCAATCCTTGGAAAAGCCAAGAGCTGGAATTCCTGGAGATTCGAGGACACACGACTAAACCAGCTAAACCCAGCCCAGGAGATCCCTGGGAATCCCTGGGAATCCCTTTTCTCTTCCAGGAGATTTCCAGGGATTAAACCTTTTTATTTGAGAGTCCGACCCTCCTCTCACCTGATCCAGGAGATTTGCATCCCATAACGGGAATGGGGAATGTGTGGATGGAGGACACCAAGGACCTGGAGTGTCCAGGTTGGGTCTGATGTGGGAATCGGATCCGATGTGGGAATCCCCTAGGAGAGCTGCTGATTCCACCTTGGGAACGATCCTTTCCCCAGGAAATTCCTGATCTCATCTCAGGAATGATCCTTTCCCCAGGAAATTCCTGATCTCACCTTGGGAATGATCCTTTCCCCAGGAAATTCCTGATCTCACCTTGGGAATGATCCTTTCCCCAGGAAATTCCTGATCTCATCTCAGGAATGATCCTTTCCCCAGGAAATTCCTGATCTCACCTTGGGAATGATCCTTTACCCAGGAAATTCCTTATCCCACCTTAGGAATGATCCTTTACCCAGGAAATACCTGATTTCATCTCAGGAACAATCTTTTCCCCAGAAAATTCCTGATCCCATCTTGGGAACGATCCTTTTCCCAAGAAAATCCTGATCTCACCTTGGGAATGATCCTTTCCCCAGGAAATTCCTGATCTCATCTCAGGAACGATCCTTTCCCCAGAAAATTCCTGATCCCACCTTGGGAATGATCCTTTTCCCAAGAAACTCCTGATCCCACCTTGGGAATGATCCTTTTCCCAAGAAACTCCTGATCCCATCTTGGGAATGATCCTTACCCCAGGAAATTCCTGATCCCACCTTGGGAATGATCCTTTCCCCAAGAAATTCCTGATCCCACCTTGGGAATGATCCTTTACCCAGGAAATTCCTGATCCCACCTTGGGAATGATCCTTTCCCCAGAAATTCCTGATTCCACCTCAGGAACAATCCTTTTCCCACGAAAATTCTGATCCCACCTTGGGAACTATCCTTTCCCCAGGAAATTTCTGATCCCATCTTGGGAATGATCCTTTAGTCAGGAAATTCCTGATCTCATCTCAGGAACGATCCTTTCCCCAGAAAATTCCTGATCCCACCTTGGGAATGATCCTTTCCCCAGAAAATTCCTGATCCCACCTTGGGAATGATCCTTTTCCCAGGAAAATCCTGATCACACCTTGGGAATGATCCTTTCCCCAGGGAGCTGTTGATCCCGCCCCTGTTCTTGTAGCAAATCCCAGGGAATTTAAAATCCGTCCCCTGATCCTTGTTAACCCCTCACGCCGCTTTGGGAATGGGATCCTGCTCCGTCAGCGTCTCCTGGGCTCAGTTCCCACCAGGAAAGGAGGGAATTCTGCCCCTCTGCCCCGCTCAGGTGAGACCCCACCTGGAATTCTGCATCCAGCTCCAGGATCCAACAGCAGAAGGATATGGAGATGTTGGAACAATTCCAGAGGAGGCCATGGAGATGCTCCAAGGGCTGGAGCCCCTCTGCTCTGGAGCCAGGCTGGGAGAGCTGGGAATGTCCAGCCTGGAGAAGGGAAGGATCCAGGGAGAGCTCAGAGCTCGTTCCAGTGCCTGAAGGGGCTCCAGGAGAGCTGGAGAGGGACTTGGGACAAGGGATGGAGGGACAGGACACAGGGAATGGCTTCCCACTGCCAGAGGGCAGGGATAGATGGGATATTGGGAAGGAATTCTTGGCTGTGAGAGTGAGGAGGGGCCGGGATGGAATTCCCAGAGAATCTGTGGCTGCCTCCGGATCCCTGGAAGTGTCCAAGGCCAGGTTGGACAGGGCTTGGAGCACCCTGGGATGAGGGAAGGTGTCCCTGCCCATGGAAAAGCCTGGAATTCCGTGATCTTTTCAGCCCTTTTCCAACCCAAGCCATTCCACGATTCTGCAATTCCACGACCCTGGGACTCCACATCCGCCTGCAGTGAACGACCCCAAACCCCGAAATCCCCCGTTCCCAGGCTCAGGGATTCCATCAGAGCCTCTTCCAGCACCTCGGGAAGCTGGAACCTGCCCCGAGGTGCGGAGCCGAGGCCGCCTCTGGTGTGCCACATGAAAGCGCTGGCTGAGCCGGGAATTCCTGTTCCCATGCAGCCGCAGTTTCTGGGAGCAGGAGTCGGGAACAGGAATTCCGCCCCTGCTCGGTCTCCTCAGCCCGGGTCGTGTCCTTAACGTGGTCAAAAGCAGCAATTAAGAGGAGACAAATACGTTAATTAATGACCCCGCCTCGGGCCGCCCAGAAAAGCTGCGGCTGCTCCATCCCTGGAATTGTCGGGTTGGGAAGATGGGAGGCGTCCCTGCCCACGGCAGGAGGTGGAAAAAGATGGATTTTAAGGCTCCTTCCAACCCGAACCATTCCATGGTTCCGTGATTTGCAGATTTCAAGCCGCAGAAGACGGAACGACCACGGGGGAGCGACAGGAACGTCTCCCTGTGTTGTCCTTGGGAATCGAACTCTGACTCCCGTCTCCTTCCCGAGGGAAATTATCCCTGCCAGGAGCTCCCCAGACCTGTGGGACAAGCCGTGGTTGTGGCATGAATCATCCCGACCCCTCAGGGAGATCTCATCCAGGGAAATCATTTAAAACCACGCCAGGCTTCGAACCCGAATTTCCCATCCTAAAAACGAATTTCTGAGGATGAGGAATTATTATTATTCCTTTAAGGAACCTTCCCGCAGGGAACGCCTACATCATCCCGAAGGTGGATAAACGCCTTTCCCTCACATTTTTTTCTCTCTTTCTCCTTGTTCCACGGAGGATCTGACTCCGTGGAGACCCACCAAAGGTCGAGCTGGAGGAACCACCCACAAAACACCTTTGCCCGAGATCCGCAGGACTCGGATCGCTCTCGAAGACCACCGGGACCGGGAATTCCCGATTCTCTCCCAAACCCTTCCCCGCCTTTACCTTTCCGTTTCCTCCTTCACCGTGGAATACTGGCCGGGCTGGCGGCCGGACCGCTGCTCCGGCGCCTTCTCGCCGCCCTCCAGCTCCTGCTCCAAGGACGAGCTGGTGCTCCCCTCCCTGCTGACATTGCTGCTCCTGCCGGG
The DNA here is from genome assembly GCA_022316685.1 of Progne subis subis. Taxonomy (NCBI): domain Eukaryota; kingdom Metazoa; phylum Chordata; class Aves; order Passeriformes; family Hirundinidae; genus Progne; species Progne subis. The sequence continues at coordinate 14,394 of JAKJHU010000736.1, forward strand.
GCTGTTTTCCGTGGAAGCCCGCGGCGACTCCGTGTTCTGCTTGAGCGTCTGGAGCTTGGCCAGCGGGATGATGTCGCAGTTCTGGGGACGGTGCCACACCGTCCTCTGCGTGGTGGCATTGTAGTAGTAGAAGCGGGAGGTGTTGGGGTCGAAGAGCTCCCACCACTGGTTCTCATTGGTGCGCTTGATCCGCACCCCGGCGGGCGGGTCCCAGACGCACTCCCCCGTGATCAGGTTGGCGTACATGCGCTCCCGGGTCCGAGGCTCGATGATTTCCACCCATTCCAGCCTGGGATAGAACAAGGAGAGAAAGGGGAGAAGTCAACCGGGAGGTTGTCGGGTGGTCGCACGAGACGCCGGGTGATTCTGTGCGAGGGAGGGGTGGAGAAGAGGGAGTTCTCCAATCTTCCTTCCACCCAGGAGTCTCTGGTGTTCAAGACTCCATGATTTCCACCCATCCCCAGAAAAAGTCGGAAAAAAACAAGGAGACAGGGAAATTTTAACTAAGGTCTGTTCCAACCCCAAGCACCCAATGGTTCCGTGATTCGGCACGAGCGCAAGATGGAGAAGAGCGACTTCTCCGCTCTTCCTTCTACCGACATTGAGTCTCCCATTTCCAAGACACCATGATTTCCACCCATTCCAGCTTGGGAAAGAACAAGGAGACAGGGAAAATTCAACCGAGGTCTGTCCCAACCCCAGCGACCCAATGTTTCCGTGATTTGGTGCAAGCGCGAGATGGAGAAGAGCGAGTTCTCCACTCTTCCTTCCACCTTCATTGAGTCTCCCGTGGCCAAGATTCCATGATTTCCACTCATTCCTGGAAAAGGCCGGGTAAAGAACGAGGAGACAGGGAAATTTTAACCAAGATCTGTTCCAACCCCAAGCACCCGGTGATTCCGTGATTTGGCATGAGCCCAAGATGTAGAAGAGCGACTTCTCCGCTCTTCCTTCTACCCACATCAAGTCTCCTGTTTCCAAGACTCCATGATTTTCACCCATTCCAGCCTGGGAAAGAACATGGAGACAGGGAAAATTCAACCAAGGTCCTCTCCCAACCCCAACCACCCAATGGTTCCATGATTTGGAGCTCACAGGATAGAGAAAAGCAATTTGACAACTTTTCCTTCCACCCACATCGAGTCTCCCGTGGCCAAGACTCCATGATTCCCACCCATTCCAGCCTGGGAAAGAACATGGAGACAGGGAAAATTCAACCAAGGTCCTTCCCAACCCCAAGCACCCAATGGTTCCATGATTTGATGTGAGTGCGGGATGGAGAGGAGTGACTTCTCCACCCTTCCTTCCACCCACATCGAGTCTCCCGTGTTCAAGACTCCATGATTTCCACCCATTCTTGGAAAAAGCTGGGAAAAGAACAAGGAGAGAGGGAAAATTCAACGGAGGTCCCTCCCAACCCCCGATGATTCTGTGATTTGGAGCTCACATGATGGAGAAAAGCAATTTGACAACTTTTCCTTCCACCCACATCGAGTCTCCCGTGTCCAAGACTTGATGATTCCCACCCATTCCCGTCTGGAAAAAAACAATGAGAGGGGAAATTCACCCAGGATCGCTTCCAACCCCAACCATCCAACAGTTCCGTGCAGCAAGCGCAGGATGAAGAGCGAATTCACGACGGTTTCTTCCACCCCCATCGAGTCCCACAGAATCATTTACACAAAACGGAGAATGTTCCAAAGGGTTCCTAACCAATCCCTGATTTTCAGCTCCCAGGGAAACTCAGCAAGTCTGCAAAGTGCGCTCCCAGGGTTGGAGCACCCCGATGTCCAACCGGGATCGCGGCGTCCACCCCGAACCCTCGGAGGTCCAGACCCGGGGATCAAAGCACATTCCGTGAGGGAATGGGAAGGACTGGACCGACCGGAATCACCAACCTGGCGATGAACTTCTCCTGCACGACCACACCACCGAAGCCAGCAGCATTTCCCGAGAAAAACTCCAAAATGATGGATTCGACCTTCCCCCCAGTCCAGCTGGAGCGGCGCAGATCCCCGGCGCTCCCAAGATCCTGGAACTCCTTCCCTCTCTCCCGATTTGGACGCCGGGAAAAGGCGTCGGCTCCTTGGGTTCCACCCCCGGCACCGTCCCAAAACCCCCATCCCAGGCTGCTCCAAGCCCTGTCCAACCTGGCCTTGGACACTTCCAGGGATCCGGAGGCAGCCACAGATTCTCTGGGAATTCCATCCCAGCCCCTCACCACACTCCCAGGGAAGAATCCCTTCCCAAAATCCCATCCATCCCTGCCCTCTGGCAGTGGAAAGCCCTTCCCTGGGTCCTGTCCCTCCATCCCTTGTCCCAAGTCCCTCTCCAGCTCTCCTGGAACCCCTTGAGGCATTGGAAAGTGCTCCAAGATCTCCCTGGATCCTTCCCATTCTCCAGGCTGGACATTCCCAGCTGTCCCAGCCTGGCTCCAGAGCAGAGGGGCTCCAGCCCTTGGAGAAGCTCCGTGGCCTCCTCTGGAATTGCTCCAGCAGCTCCACTTCCTTCTGCTGTTGGATCCTGGAGCTGGATGCAGAATTCCAGGTGGGGCAGAATTCCCCTTTTCCTGCTGCCCACGCTGCGGGATGAGCCCAGGACACGGGGAATTTCCAGGACCGGAGCACATGGATGCGTCCTGCGGAGCTTCTCACCCACCAGCACCCCCAGGGCTGCTCTCCATCCTTTCCTCTCATCTGCGTTCTCCTGGAATTGCCCTGACCCAACGCCCTCTCACTCAGAAACACAACAAAAGGGATTTTCGGGATCATCCAGCAGCAAACCGGTGCTTAGAAATTCCAAAGAGGATTAAAGGAAGTCGTAATCCCAAGAAATGGAGAATTCCCACTGATTTTTCAGATTTCCCGGAACACTGCACTTGTCACCGCTGGAAAATCCAGAGGGTGCCTGAGACGTTCCGGGATCCGCGTCTTTATTCGAATTCCTCTTTCGCGCAGGTTTATGAAAAAAAAAAAAATTTAAAAAAAGGAAGGAATTTAACAAAATTATTCGGGATTTATCCTCGTCTGAGTTTCCAAGGCTTTTAAGGAACATCTGGAAATAGAGGAGGAGGAATTAAGAGGTTTAGCAAGGAGGATGCCACTTAAACCTGACGCATCCGGGGAGTCAGACAATGACGGATCACGTGGATCGCATCCCAACGCCTTTTCCTGGGAATGAAACCCTGGAGGCTCTTCAGAAATGCCCAAGGAAGAAAAGTCCCTGGAGCCAGGTGTCGGCCTGGCCCTGAGCCCTCAGCTGGTCCAGCCCATTTTCCAACGGGATTTCAACCTCTGGATGGAAAAGAGAGTGGGATTTTCAGGATGTGGGCTCCCAGCTTGGATCAACCCCCCCCAAAAGGATGAAAATGCTTCCAACTCCTCTTGGAAAAGAGAGGGAAATCCAAAATGAAGCTTTTCCCTGCAGAACAGAGACTAAAAGCTGTCGGAGGGGAGTCGATCCTAAATCATGGCTCGCCTCATTCCGCAAAACCCGGATCCGATCCGGCACCGAGCTGCAACCGGAAGCCACTTTCGGCTTTGGAGAATTGGGATTGGCCAAACGACCGGCCAAGGTGGCCAACGGCACCTGGTCTGTCCCGGTCTGGGGAAGGTTTGGGATTCCCAGGATTTTGAGGGGCTGGGGCTTGGCCAGGGAAGGGGATGGGATGATCTTGAAGGTCTCTTCTGACCGAAACCGTTCCATGTTTTTTATGAGGAGCAATTCAAATTCCCGATTTCCCAGCAAGGTTTTGGAGACCTCAGAAGCGGCTCCGCAGCACCTGGGGGGCTCTGCTCCCCGGATTTCCCACTTCCAGGTGATTCCTTTGGATTCACAAACCAAAATATCCAAGAGATCCAAGAATCCAATGTGTCCGAGACCTCAAATCTCCTCATCTGCGCAGAATTCCCAGGAGAGGACAATTCCCATCTTATTTCCCGTCTTACTTCTCATCTTCCTTCCCTGCTTAGAATTAATTAAAACTCTCCCAAAACTTCATAAAAGTTTAAATTAATCGTGGAATTATTAAACGGGTCGGGGTGAAAGGAGCTTTTAAAGCTCATCCATTCCAGCTCTTCCCTGGTATTATATTTATTATTAATTCATTAATTAACGTTCATTACTACACCCTTTATTTTATTCATTATCCCCATTATTTATTAGGAGTCCTTTAATTATTACACCCATTATTCTATTTATTGCTGATTTTTTTTCAGGAATATTTGGCTTAAAAACCCCTCAATTCCTTGATGCCGGACCTTGGAAAACGAGGAACCGAATCCCTGCGGGTCAGGAATAAACCAGGGAATATCAAAACCTTTGTTTTTCTGCACCAGTAATTCCGTTTTCAGGGAATCATTAACCTGAAAGGTTGGAATCTTTCTTGGCTTTTCCTGATGGATGAAGCAGGAAAAAAAAAAAATCTGTGCAGATTTTTTTTTTAGAGCAGCTGGAGCTGCTGGAAAATCTTGGAGCGGGATGGAGTTAAGGAAAAATATTCCAGCTTTTCCCACAGAGGAGAAGTCACCTGGGAGCTGTTAAACGGAAAATAAAATAAATCATGGAATGAAAGCTGGGAGAGAGGCGGATCCTCAGCCACTCCGTGGAGAACAGGAAAACAGCTCCGGAAAAACCGAGCTGTGGAATCGCTGTGGTCCCATCCTTCGCCGCGGGATTTTGGGAAATTGTCCTCTCCCCAGAATTCCATGGCAATCCTGTGTTTCCACCGCGCCTCAGTAATGGCGATTACCATGGAAAATCATGGAATTTTTCCCTGTGGGAAGGGACCTTTGAGCGTTGCCTTCTTCCGACACCTTTCCATGAGCAAGGACACCTTCCACCATCCCAGGATGCTCCAACCCGGCCTTGGACAATCCCAGGGATCCAGGAGCAGCCACAGCTCCTCCGGGAATTCCATTCCAGGGCTGCAGCACCCTCACAGGGAAGAATTCCTTCCCAATATCCCAAATTTCCTCAGCCAGTTTGAACCATTCCCTGTGTCCTGTCACTCCATTCCTCATCCCAAATCCCTCTCCAGCTCTCCTGGAGCAACTTCAGGCACTGGAAGGGGGCTCTGAGCTCTCCCTGGATCCTTGGCTTCTCCAGGCTGGACATTCCCAGCCCTCCCAGCCTTTCTCCAGCCCTTGGAGCATCTCCATGTCCTCCTCTGGAATTGCTCCAGCCTCTCCACATCCTCCTGATGTTGGATCCGGGAGCTGGATGCAGAATTCCAGGTGGGGTCTCACCTGAGCAGGGCAGAGGGGCAGAATTCCCTCCTTTCCTGCCGTCCACCGGGAATTTCTGGGATGTGGCCACACACAGCCAGGTCAAATCCCATTTTTCAACCAACCCCTGAGGGAATGTCTGGCAAAATCAGTGCTCTGGATCCAGGCGGATGCTCCGGCAGCTCCCGGCCTTGATCCGTTAACAACACCAACACCAGGAGCGGTGCAGTTTGGAAGGACCCGGAAAAGAACCCTGCAATTCCCTGCTGGAACGCGCTATTCCAGGACAGCGGGGGAAATCCGAGACCTCCTCTCCATCCTGAAATCCACGACAATTCCAGCGCTGACGGAAAAGCGGTGACGAGGCGGGGCACCGACCCTAAAGCCACTCCAGGGAAAATCCGACTCAACCATCAAAGCGAATCCACAGTTTTCAGATTAAATAAAAAGAGGGAAAAATCCAGCTGCGGGAGGCGGGAGCTGTCAGATCCAGGTGACGCTTTGGTGGAAAAGGGATGTGAATCCCTAGGCAATGTCAGGAGAAGGTTCAAGGTTAGGAGGTGAGGAGGAGATGTCAGCAGGAATATTGCGGGATGCCTGTGGAATCATGGAATGATTTGGGAGGGGCCTAAAGATCATGGAATTCCACGGGAAGGGACAACTTCCCTCTATCCCAGGTCCTGTCCAGCCTGGCCTGGAACAACTCCAGAGATCCAGGAGCAGCCACAGCTTCTCTGGGAATTCCATTCCAGCCCCTCACCACCCTCACAGGGGAAGAACTCCTTCCCAAATTCCAACCTAAACCTCTCCATTTTTAATTCCAAACCCTTCCCCCTCATCCCTGTTCCTCTGATAACCTGAAGCCTCAACTCCGGGTAAAGCTGATCCCGCTTGAACTTAATTTCCCTCTTTTTTGGGCGGTTCAGGAATTTTAAAACAACTCCTCCAACTTCTTCCCCTCAGGTCTTTGCTTGGAGCTGCTCCTTTCCGACTGAAATCCCAGGAATCGATGCGGAAACCTGATCCCGTTTCTCTCTGATCCCAAAAAAAAAAGCTTTTTCAGCCGTTTTTTTTCCCCCCTTGAGCGGCAGCCATCAATAAATCCCAAATCATTTTAGGCATGGAATGCTGGGAAATTTAAGCTTGTCCTAAGCCGGGCTGGCTCATGGAGTTAATCCCAGTTCCAGCAGTGACACGGAGGGAGGGAGAAAATTCCAAGAGGCTCCGAGGTCAAATGAACCTCAGTGAGACAAATTCCAGCTCCTTAAAACCCGGCCTAAATCCCAGGTTGGAGTGGGATTGGAGCAACCTGATCCAGTGGAAGGTCGGGCTTGATGACCTTCAAAATTCCTTCCCAATCCATGCGACGTTTCCATGATCCTACAAGACTTTAATGGCCTTATTACCGTGAAAATTCCAAAAAAACTCCCGTTATCCCACAAATTGTGGCTGGTTCCTCCAAAACATCAACATGAGGAGGTTTTTGGGTTTTTTTTTTTGGTCGGGAAAAGCATCTCCGAAGGCTGATCCACCAGGAAAAAACCTCTGGATGCTGCTGCTGATGATGAAGAGCTTTGTCCCTGCCTTGCTCAGCAGTTTCCCGGGAACAGACGTCGGATCGATCCCTGAGCAATGGAATAAATCCATAAAGGACTGTGTGGAAATCCGGGAGCTGATCCAGGATGGGAAAAAAATCCGGGGCTGGGAATGCAGAGATGGGAGGAATTCCAAGGATGGAGATGTCAAGGTGCTTAAAAAAGGAGGGGGGAGTCATTAATTAAGGGAAAATCGTCTTAATTAGAGCCTGCTCCATCCCCTTGGGACAGCCACAGCTTCTCTGGGAATTCCATCCCAGGGTCTCACCACCCTCACAGGGAATAATTCCTTCCTGGTGGGAGAAGCCTGGGAATGACGATTCCCAATTTAACGCCATTGAACCGTCGAGTTTCACGGAAACGTGGAATGGTTTGGCTGGGAAGGGACCTTAAAGCTCACCTGGATGTGGGTGGTGACACCTTCCCCCGTCCCAGGTTGATCCTGCCTGGACTTGGACACTTCCAGGGAAAGGGCAGCCACAGCTTTTCTGGGAATTCCATTCCAGGCTCTCACCAACCGGCACCGTAACCAAATTCCTTCCCAATATCCAAAGGAATCTCCCCATTTTTAGTTTCAAATTCCCAGCCTTGACCCGAGCAGGTCCTTTCTCTTTCCACCACCATTCCAATGGTTTTCCTGCTCCGAGGGGGGTTTGAAGGCATCTCAAGACCTTTTTTCCCCACCCTGCACCGTCCCAACCATTCCCTGTGCCGTTGACAGCGACGATTGGAAAACCATCGGATATTTCATTGTCCCAAGGGAAATTGACAACGAGAAAGGAGTGGTAGGACCCTGAGGATCATCTATTTATCCACAGACCACCAGAGATCCAAAATCCAGGACATTCCTGCTCATCCAGCTGTTCTGGAAGAGGCGGAATGCAGGGATAACACGGCCAGACAGATCCGACCGTGTCGGAACTCAACTTCCCCCCTTTGATTTGCCGGAGATCCAACCCCGGGATTTGCAACCCGGGAATTATTTGCACCCCAAATTACACCCCCGGAGTAATTCCCGGCTCCGGTTCAACCGGGATAACGCGTCCTGGGATGCGCCACGGCTTGGAATGCGCTCTTGGCACACTCCAGGCTGGCCAAGATCTTCCTCAGCGCTTTTGGGAGCCAAACCGCGGAGGAGGAATTTTTTTTGCATAGGGATGAAGCTCCCAGATTTCTCTGCCAGCTTGGAATTGCAGGTCCTGCCAGCTCCTTCCTGAAGGAATAAAACACCTGGATGATTTTAAGTATTGATATTCCGATGGATCTGGGAATTGCAGAGGCCTCACTTGAGCTTCGGGGTGCTCAAGCGACTGAGGGTGGCGGCAAATGGAATTCACGGAATTACGTCTTCTCTGAGTCTGGGCAAACCGCGAGGAAATCCATGGAAAATGAGCACCTCCATTAGCTGATTCCGCCGGAGAATCAGGAGATGGAATCCAATAGGGAATCTGATGCTCCCCAGCGTTGGATCAAGCACCATCCAAAGGCTCCAAAATGGCGGCGTTCCACCAAATCCAAAATCCCATCCCTGCCGCAAATGCCCTGATTCCACTGGGAACCAAAATCCCTGAGGTTCGGGATGAGCCCCACAAATCATGGAATGGTTTGGATTGGAAGGAACGTTCAAAACCATCTCGCTCAAACCCATTCCACGGGCAGGGACACCTGCCGCTATCCCAGGTCGCTCCAATCCTTTTCCAACTTGCCCTTGGACACTTCCAGGGATGGCACATCCATAATTTCTCTGGGAAGTTCCACAAATCATAACCTCAGAGGAAAAAAATTCCCAAAAAAAGCCTTAAAAACAGCCGAGGACTATTTCGGATGTGAATTTTTCCCATTATTCCTAAAAAAGCCAGTTTTCCCGTTATCCCTAAAAAGCACCATGGAGAAGAGGAGCAGGGAATGATCCCACACTTCTCCCCCTCCCCCCTTTAATTGGTTGCTCCGGAGTTCAAAACTCCGGGAAATTACTTTTTCCGTAGCTCCTAATTAAGCCGTGGAATTCAGCAGCGCAGCCAAATCCCATAAATAGGTTCAAAGAAGAATTTTATATGAGTTCAAGGAGGACAAGAGCTTTCAAACGGGATATTCCAAGGTTAGGAAATCCCCAGGAGCAGGGAAAGGATCACCCTGCTCCTCCCTGAGTGGTTTTCCCCTTTTTTTTGGAGGAATTTTTTTTGCTGCCGAGAACGGAACGAAGCCACGGAAAACATTCCTACCCCTCCCATCTCCCATCGTCCCACTTTGCATCCGTGCCTTTGGCATCGTCCCATCCCTTCTGGCCTGGAGGACACAGGGATAAGACTCCCCAAAAAAAAAAAAAAAAAAAATTTCCAAAAAACCCTGGAGGCTTCAAAGAGCAGCTTCCAAAAAAAGGGAAAGGACGGATTTTTTTTCTTTCCCCGCGTTATCGCTTTCCGACGCTCCCGATCCGAACTTCACAGCGCCGGCGTCTCCTTTAAACTCCAAGGGGGGAAAGAAAAAAAAAAAAAAATTAAGGAATTTAGGAAGCTGCTGGAGAGCTGATAAGGAACACAGCCCGGGATGAGCGGAGAATCCGCGTGAAAGCGGCGGAATCGCCAGGATGACCTCGAGCCTCTCAAAGGGAGCTCTGGAATTTTATCCGCAGGCTTTCGTGATCCGATATCTCTCCCGACGCCAATTAATCGCTCTCTTAGCCTCTTGCCTTATTAAACCTCGGAGAGGTCAAGGGCTTGGGGATATCAGCCCTGGAAAAGTTTGGATTTAAAGGGAACGGTGCAAATGAGGACGGAAGGATGGGAATTCTTTTCGCCGAGGGGTGGGAGAGGGAGCAGGACTGGGATGGAGCTGGAGGAGTTGTTTCCCATCCCGAAATGGTGGGAGAGGAGCTGGAGGACACCACGGGATGGGATGGGATGGGATGGGATGGGATGGGATGGGATGGGATGGGATGGGATGGGATGGGATGGGATGGGATGGGATGGGATGGGATGGGATGGGATGGGATGGGATGGGATGCGATGGGATGCGATGGGATGGGATGGGATGGGATGGGATGGAAAGAGGAGCTGGAAATCCCAGGGAAGGGGCTGGGGGGGGTGTGCAGGATGCCCATCCAACATCTCCTCCAAGGCTCTGGGACAGCATTCCCAAAAAACCCCTCTGTTTCAATGGATAAGAAGCCTCATGAACTGAAGATGTCCCAGGAGATCCATTATCCCAGGATAACTTTGTGATCCATTATCCAAGGTTTTTTTTGTAAATCTTTAGGTTGTCTTTGGTTTCCATCCAAACCAAATCCAAACCGGATCCAAAGCAATGGATCCAAATTCCGCCTTTCCAATCGAGAGGACATCTTCCCTTGACTTTTCCTCTTGGAAAAGCCACATTCCCGGGGCTTGTGGGGCAATTTTGGGATGGGAAGAGCCGGTCTTCCAACCTCCAAGGTGCAGGTTGGGTGAAGCTGGAGCAGATGGTTCCCACCTTGAGGATGGATCATTTTGGACGGCGGCGTTCCATGAAACCCCACTCCTCAAATCAGCTCTGATTTGCTCCCAAATCCCGAATTTTCATCCCTGAACTTCCCAGAAATCGGAGCGAAGATTATCCGAGTGGGACTTGCCAACACTGACTCAAGCACTTCCCAAAAATACCTAACAAATTAATCTCGTTTTGCTTTCCCAATCGGAATCTTCCGAGGAAAAGACGATTAATGGGAATAAGCTCTTTGGAAACAGGGAATATTGAGAGGAATGCTTTGAACTCTGAGCCAAAAGCCCGGGAACAAGCAACAGCCGGCATCAATCCCAGAAAAATCCAGAGCGATCAGAACTGAGGGAAGAAAGTTTCCCCCCCGCCCCAAAAATTCCTGCAGAAAAAGGAATTCTGCCAATCCCAGGTGCCCCCATTTCACATTCCGTGTAAAGAAAATCGTCAGGGACCAGAAATCCAACACCACAAAAACTCCTGGCCAGAAAACTCCGTAAAAATATTGGAAAGGATGTTATTTTCCCTTTTTTCCCCCCCGGAATTCCCGGTGGTTTTGCTGCTGCCTTGTGAGAGGGATTCGTGCAGGAAATCACTGTGGCTCAGCTAAACTGTTTTTATTTTCTTTTAATCCCAAGTTTTTGCCTTCTTGGATCATCAGGACACAGGGAATGGCTTCCCACTGCCAGAGGGCAGGGAAAGATGGGATATTGGGAAGGAATTCCTCCTTGAAGAGGGTGGAGAGGCCCTGGAATTGTGGAAGATGGAATTCCCAGAGAAACTGTGGCTGACCCATCCCTGGAATTGTCCAAAGCCAGGCTGGAGCAACTTGGGATAGTGGAAGGCGTCCAGGGGGACTGGGTGGGATTTTCCTTTCCCACCCAAACCATTCCATGATTGATATCCCTGATTTTTCCCTAAGCATGGGGTGTTCTTTTAAGGGAAAAAAGGCCAAGTTTGGCTTTTTGGGGCAGAGGCAGCTGGGGGGAGGCAGACAGGGAGAGGAGCAGGGAAAAATTCCGGTGGCAGCTGCCGAATCCCGACCCTCCTCCCCACATCCCCACATGTCCAAAACACCCTTTCCTTGAACTCCTGCTTTTCAACTGCTTAGGGAAAAACCTTATTTCCGTTAAAAAAACCCAAAAATTCAGTTTGTCCCAATCCCCAGGGAAAAAAGATTCAATTTAAAGCTTTAAACTTAAAAAGGTGGAGCCTGGATGGAGGAAAAGCCCAAATGTGGGTGAAGGTTGGAAAAGTGGGATCCCCAAAGCCACAGAGGTGGGAAAACAGCAGGAAAAGGACAAAAAAAATTCCAACAAAACAGTAAAAATCCACTTTTTTGGGGGGGGATGGGGGGGGTGGTGGAATTCAAGAGGTATCAGAGCATGGGAGGTCGATATTTTATGGATTTAACATGGGGAAAATAAAACCTAAATACACATCCTTAAATTGAATTCCAGAATGGAATAACTTTAAATCCCAGTTCCAAGCCTGCCTTCCCTGAGATTTCCCACTGTGGAGGGGTGGGGAAAAAAAAGGAATGGCAGAAAACAAGGAATAATCCCCAACAAACCTAAGGGAAAAGCAGCACCGAGGACAAACTTGGAAGAAGTTTTGTTTTCCTTCCGAGAGGAGGAAAGCGAGGCTCGGAGCACATCCCGTGCTTTTTGAACTCCAAAATATTCGTGGAATGAGGTCGGGGAAAAAGAGCAGGGAACTACGAACTGCGAATGTGAGCCGGAGAGAAAAATATTCCTCCTCCTCCTCCTCCTCCTCCTCCTCCTCCTCCTCCCTCCTTGGCCAGAGCCACAGCAAACATCGGGCACGGCTCCTCCGGGGGGGGGTTGAATTCCTTGGAAATCCTGAGCTGGGGCTTTGGAATGGTTTTTCCCTGTCCTGGGGAAGCGGCAGCTGGCTGGGAGCAGGTGATTCCGAGGCCACCTGTCGCCATTCGATTCCCCCCCACCACGGCTGGGATCGGGATGAGGGAGGAATCCGGGAGGAGGAGGAGGATTTGGGATGAAAACAAGGAATCCTTGTTTCCCCAGGAACGCCAGCTCCGTTTAACTCCCTGTGGAATTCGATCCCTGAAAAAAAAAACCAACCAATCCCTGGGAGGACGGGAGCAATTAGAAGGTGTAAAATGAGATGACCTCTGAAATATCCGATGACCTCCCGCTCCTTCTCCGAGAGGGAGAAAAACACGGAAGCGGCTCTCCCCCTCTCCCCCTCTTCCCGACAGCGCTGCCGGGATATTTTTAGGACTGGGAGATAAGGCTGGAAAATATTCCGAGCTCCAAGACGGGCGCTCCAGACAGCAAATCCCATTTGGGAAAAGAACTTCCCCCCACTCTCCCTCAACCGCCTCAAAATCCTTCAATCCTTTGCAGGAGGAAAATTACGGGATCCGCGCGGCTGCCGGAGTTTGTGCTGCTTCCCCGCTCCCTTTTCCGCCTCCAAATCCAAGGGAAAAAACAAATAAAATAAAGAGCCAGGATTGTTCCCGGGGACACGAGCAGGGAGGAAAAGCAGAGGGGGAAAATGGAGGGAAGCGTTCGTTATCCGTGCGGAAACCATGCCATATGTTCCGTGGATATAAATCGCTCCGATGGCGTGACTCGTGCCCGGGATCCGTGATCCCAGGGCTCGGCACAGTTGGTGCGGAATCTGTCGTTCCGGCTGCCAGGAGGAGGGGAAGGGAGGCGGGAAAAAAGCGGGATGTTCCCCGGCTTTTCCCCCCCTTTCTCCCAAACCTTCTCCGCATCCGGGAGAAACATCGATCCGCGTCTTCCCGCTGGAGCTGTGGGAAGCGGGAAAAGGGGGGAATTCTGTCCTGCTGAGGTGAGATCCCACCTGGAATTCTGCATCCAGCCCTGTGGGGCCCAACAGCAGGAGGATGTGGAGGTGTTTGAGCGAATCCAGAGGAGGGCACGGAGATGGCTCCGAGGGCTGGAGAAAGGCTGGGAGAGCTGGGAATGTCCAGCCTGGAGAAGCCAAGGATCCAGGGAAACCTCAGAGCCCCTCCCAGTTCCCAAAGAGTCTCCAGGAGAGCTGGAGAGGGACTTGGGACAAGGGATGGAGGGACAGGACACAGGGAATGGTTCAAACTGGCAGAGGGAATTTGGGATATTGGGAAGGAATTCTTCCCTGTGAGGGTGATGAGGGGCTGGAATGAAATTCCCAGAGAAGCTGTGGCGGCCCCTGGATCCCTGGGATTGTCCAAGGCCAGGAACTGGAGCACTCTGGGGTAGCGAGAGGTGTCCCTGCCCATGGAATTCCATGGTCTTTAAAGCCCCTTCCCGCCCAAAGCATTCCATGATTTCGTGCTGCTGTCAAGCCCCGCTCGGAGCATCCGGAGTTTGTATCCAGAGCTTTGGGAGCCACGAATGGATCCATCCTCACATTCCAGTGGATCCCAGCAGATCCAGTTCCCTCTGGATGCTGCAGAAAATCCCCTCCAAAACCCATCCCTGGAGCTCCGAGGGTTCCCACAGGGAATAAACGACCTCGTTCCAAAGTTTTAGAGCGAATTCAAACACGCCAAATCCAGCACCAGACCAGCTCGTGAACTCCGAGGAAAATTCCAAACAGGCCCCAATATCCTGGAAACTTCAAAAAAAAAAAAAACCACACCCCAAAAAACCCCCCAAAAACCTGGAATGCCAAAAACATTTTTTGTTTGTTTTGTTTTGTTTTTGTTTTGTGGGGTTTTTTTTTTTCATCCATGGATTAAACCGTGGATATTTCGCTTCGGGAACCAAATCAGGGAACTCGGTAGCCAACATTCCACCTAAGAACGCTCCTTTGGCACCGGAATCGCGCGAGGAACCCGAAAGCTTCCGCCTTCCGCCGCCCCTTGGAAGGAACTTTGCCGAAGGAATTCCCAAAGAGCCAAACCCCATCCCAAACCCACCCCGGGAGAGTGACTTGGCAGGTGCCGGAGCATCTGCTGCTTCCAGAGGCTCCTCTGGCAGGAGGAGTGGATTCCAGAGGCTCACACCCTTTGGATACTCCTCAAAACTTGGCCTGGAGGGGGGGGAGCAGCCGGGATGGGGAAAGGCTCGTTTTCCACCAAAAAAACCCCAAAAAACCTTGGATATTTCTGCTACGGGAGCTTCCCTAGGCACAGGAGGAAAGGAAACCTCAGCGTCCCGACCGGAGCGGGAAAAAGGAAGAAGGAATTTAGGATGAGGATGCAGCGATTCAGGAAAAGAGAATTTTCCCTGCCCAAAAAAAGCCTTTTCCAAGGTTTCAGTCCTTATTCCAGGTGGGAGACGGGAAACTGCAGTTTCCCAATACCGTTTTTTTCCCCCTGTTGTTTCCCTATTATTTTAGGCTGGATTTGGAAGTTCCTTTCCTCCCTCCAAGCACAGGGAACTTGGAATTCTCCCATTCAGCGTCCAAATTCCGCGATCTCCAAGGATGGATATCTCCCCCATGTCAAAAAAACCGTGGAAAACGACCAACGGGAGATCCTTCCATGCTGCAGCCGTGCATCTTTTCCATGGAAAATCCTGGTTTTCCCTTCCCCACCATCCCTTCAGGTGGAAGAGGACCCTTGGATCCATTCCCAGCCTCCTCTCCGGGCTGGAGGAACTCGTCGAGCATCAATCGGAATCCGCAGCGGATCCATCTGGGAGAGGCTCTCCCCCACTCCCAGTTATCCGACGGTTGGGGTGACATTCCGGGAATGATCCGGCACCATCTGGGCCGGAGCTTCGGCTCTGCACCGGAGCCATTCCCACAGCCCAGTCCTGGGTGCTGAATCCGGGAGAGATCCCAGCGATCCAACTTTTCCACGCTCTGTCCGTTGGGAATCCGCAGAGATCTCTGCGATCCAAAGGTATCCATATGCGGTTCCGTTATCTCCAGCGGGGAGAAAAGCAGGAAAAATCCATCGGGAAAGCTCCCAGATTGTCCGGACTCTGGAAGTGGGATCTGTCACGCTCCTTCTTCCGTGCCGTGGCCTTCATTCCCATTTTTCCGAGGGTTTTGTGGGCAGGAATTCAGTTTGGAGGATTTGGAGCTGTCCCTGTGCCGTCTCCAACCTGGAAAAATTTGGCTTCAGCCCTGTATTTCTCCTCCCTTCTCCGGCCAGGGAATGTGGGAGCTGGAATAAACCCATTCTGGTCCTCACAAGGAGCCATGGAATAGTTTGGACAGCAAGGATCACGGAATCCCACCCTTTTCCATGGGCAGGAACATCTTCCACTAGCCCAGGTTGCTCCAAACTGGCCTTGGACGCTTCCAGGGATCCAGGGGCAGCCACAGATTGTCTGGGAATTCCATTCCAACTCTTCACCACCCTCACAGGGAGGAATTCCTTCCCAAATCTCATCTATCCCTGCCCTCTGGCTGTGGGAAGCCATTCCCAGTGTCCTGTCCCTCCATCCCTTGTCCAAATTCCCTCTCCAGCTCTCCTGGAGCCCCTTCAGGCACTGGAAGGGGCTCTGAGCTTTCCTTGGATCCTTCTCTTCTCCAGGCTGGACATTCCCAGCTCTCCAAACCTTGCAGCATCTCCGTGTCCTCCTCTGGATCTGCTCCAGCAGCTCCACACCCTCCTGATGTTGGACCCCAGAGCTGGATGCAGAATTCCAGGTGGGATCTCACCTGAGCAGGTCAGAGGGGCAGAATTCCCTCCTTTCCTGCTTCCCCACCACGGGATGAGCCCAGGACACCGGGAATTTCTGGGATGTGAGCGCACACGGATGGGGCATGTCCCGTTTTTCACCCACCAACACCCAGAATTCCTTCTCCTTGGAAGTGCTCTCCATCCCTTCACCCCCCAGCCTGGATCCAGGAGCAGGAGGACTTTTCCATACTTCCCTCCATCCTTGCTCATCCAGGAGAGGGTTTGGGATGTTGAAATCCTTTTTTCTTTTTTTTTTTTTTCCAAACAGGAATTCTCCAGCCGTGCTGAGGCCATAACAGGATATTCCAGAGCCGAAGGGACCCTCTGGAGAACAGCAGGAGAGGCCCCACGTGTTCCTCTCCCCTTGAGCCTCCTGCATCCGTCACTTCCCAAAATCCAAGGAACTGGCTGCAGCCGCCTCGGGGTTTCCTGGGAGCCGCCCCCCCAATCCCAGCTGTTGATCCCGGTTATGGAGATTTCGTGTCCATCCCATCCCATGGGATCGATGGGGCCCGACGATCCGAACCCTCCGGAGGACTCCGACCGGGAAAAAGCGCGGAAAGCAGCCGTTAAAAATCCCGTTTTCCCGGGGTTTGGAAGTGGGCCGGCCACAACCAGCCCACTTTATCAACAGCTCCATGCTGATTCCAAAATTATATCCATTGCTTTTGTTCCTGTTCCTCCTCCTCCTCCAAAATTCCGGGAGAGCCAGGCGGGAATGAAAGAGCCGCGCTCGTTAATTCGGGATTAAACACAAAAGGAACGGGGGGGGAAAAGAAAAAAAATCACAGGGGCCTCCAACCTCCTGGATTTTTCCATTCATCCCCAGCTATTCCGGGCTCTGCCTGCTGCTGGGAGCCTTCGGAGAAAAGCAAAATCCGATGGTTCCGTGGGCACCGCCCCGAAAATTACCCGGAATGGCAGCGGCTCCTCCTTCCCTGTGGCAGCTCCTGGGATAATTCCTTGCTCCTGCTGGGAGCCCAAGAAAAGAATTTTGGGGGTTTTTTTTGGGTAATATCCGTGTTTTTGCTATTGAGGGATCGGCACCGGCTCGCTGGGAATTGCGTCGGCGATAAACGGAGAAAAATCCCTGAGCGCCCTTAGGTCTCGATTCCGTGTTACGGGTGGATGGAAAACGCTCCTGGGATTCAAGAGCCGAGGTTTGGATCCTAAAAGCTGAGGGTTTGATCCCAAACCTGAGGTTTTGATCTTAAAATCAGAGGTTTTCATCCCAAACCTGAGGTCTGGATCCTAAAAACTGGGGTTTGGATCTCAGAGCGGATGTTTTCATCCTAAACTTGAGGTTTGGATCCCAGACTGAAGGTTTTGATCCCAAACCAGAGATTTGGATACTAAACCTGAATTTTTGATCCCAAACTTGAGGTTTTGATCCTGAACTTGAGATTTCGATTCTAAACCGGAGGTTTTGATCCCAAACCTGAGGTTTTCCTCCTGAAATCTTAAGCTTTGCTTCTAGAATTTGAGGTTTTGATTCCAAACTTGAGATTTTGATCCTAAACCTGAGGTTTTGATCCTAAAATCAGAGCTTTTGATCCTAAATCTTAAATTTTGATCCCCATCTTGAGTTTTGGATACTAAACCAGAGGTTTCAATCCTAAAATCAGAGGTTTTGATCCTAAATCTTTATTTTTGATCCCAAACCTGAGGTTTCAATCCTAAAATCAGAGGTTTTGACCCTAAATCTGAAGTTTTGATCACAAACCTGAGGTTTTCCTCCTGAAATCTTCAGTTTTGCTTCTGGAATTTGAGGGTTTGATCCCAAACTTGAGGTTTTTGATCCTAAACCTGAGGTTTTGATCCCAAACTTGAGGTTTGGATACTAATCCTGAGGTTTTGATCCTAAACCAGAGGTTCTAATCCCAAACCTGAGGTTTTCCTCCTGAAATCTTAGGCTTTGCTTCTGGAATTTGCGGGTTTAATCCCAAACTTGAGGTTTTGATCCTAAACCTGAGGTTTTGATCCTAAAATCAGAGCTTTTGATCCTAAATCTTAAATTTTGATCCCAAACCTGAGGCTTTCCTCCTGAAATCTTCGGGTTTGCTTCTGGAATTTGAGGGTTTGATCCCAAACTTGAGATTTTGATCCTAAACCTGAACTTTTGATCCCAAACCTGAGGGTTTTGATCCTAAATCTGAGATTTGGATCCTAAACCGGAGGTTTTGATCCCAAACCTGAGGTTTTCCTCCCGAAATCTTAGGCTTTGCTTCTGGAATTTGCGGGTTTGATCCCAAACTTGAGATTTTGATCCTAAACCTGAGGTTTTGATCCTAAAATCAGAGCTTTTGATCCTAAATCTTAAATTTTGATCCCAAACCTGAGGTTTTGATCCCAAGCTTGAGCTTTGGATACTAAACCAGAGGTTTCAATCCTAAAATCAGTGGTTTTGACCCTAAATCTGAAGTTTTGATCACAAACCTGAGGTTTTCCTCCTGAAATCTTCGGTTTTGCTTCTGGAATTTGAGGGTTTGATCCCAAACTTGAGGTTTGGATACTAAACCTGAGGTTTTGATCCTAAACCAGAGGTTCTAATCCCAAACCTGAGGTTTTCCTCCTGAAATCTTAGGCTTTGCTTCTGGAATTTGTGGGTTTGATCCCAAACTTGAGATTTTGATCCTAAACCTGAGGTTTTGATCCTAAATCTTTGGTTTTGATCCCATACCTGAGGTTTTGATCCTAAAATCAGAGGGTTTGATCCTAAATCTTTAGTTTTGATCCCAAACCTGAGGTTTTGATCCTAAAATCAGAGGGTTTGATCCTAAATCTTTAGTTTTGATCCCAAACCTGAGGTTTTGATCCTAAATCTTTAGTTTTGATCCCAAACCTGAGGTTTCAATCCTAAAATCAGAGGTTTTGATCCCAAACTCGAGGTTTTTGATCCCAAACTTGAGGTTTTTGATCCCAAACCTGAAGTTTCAATGCTAAAATCAGAGGTTTTGATCCTAAATCTTAAATTTTGATCCCAAACCTGAGCTCTGATCCACCAAAAAGGCCCCAAACTGACGCCACCGTCGTCCTTGGTGGGCCCGGATTCGGGATTCGGGATTCATTCCAGCGAGGGCCATGATAAGAGGGACCCAGCGGCAGAGCTCGTTATCAGCTCTTAATTGATAACGGCCTTTAATTACCTAAATCCACTTAATAACTCATTTTCCTCGAACGAACCCGATCCACGGCTCCCACAGCGCCGATTCCGCTCGGATCCCGGGTTTTTCCCACCCACTTTTCGGGGATATCCCAAAACTTCCTGGGGCGGGAACGCGCAGGAACGCGAGGCGCTCCTCCGGTCTCCCAAAAACTCTTCCCGACATTCCCAGCTCGCCAACAACACGGGAAGAGCGATCCCGAGGTTTTTGGTCCCCCTGCACCTCCCTTCCCGGTTTTCCTCATCCCGAGGGATGCACATCCGACATCGATCCGCCTTTCCTTCGCTGTTGGGATGACGGGAAAACAAAGCTGGAAAACCAAGCTGGAATCTTCGCAGCTCCGTTAAATTCCAGTATTTTATCCGGAGAAACCCAAATCCTAACAGCAAGGGCCGTGCCACGGGGGTGAGCCCGGAATTCCCGCCTGGAATTCCCGCCTGGAATTCCCACCTGGAAGCTGGACCTAAAACGACTTTAAAAATTCCTACAGAGATCCTGCATCATCTCGGGTCGATTTTTTTTTTTTTGGATAAAAGGCAGGGAATAAAGGACGTTAAGCAAGCAAAAATCCTGGACAAATATGGAAAAAGGAAAAAAGGAGGAATATGGAATAAAAACGTGAGGATTTGCAGGGCGGAGAAGAGAACCGGGCTGGCAGCTCCACCTCCTAAGGGTTTTCCCAGCAAAAATCCTGAACTCTGACATTCCGAGCCACAGATTTCCCCCTCAGCTGAAAATAATTCCCTGTGGCGCCTCTCCCTGCAGGATTTTTCCAGGCTCTGGCAAAGAATTCCTAGGGAGTGCACATCCCATCCTTGTTTTCCCACATTTCATGGATACTTCCCTGATTTTTTTTTTTTTTTTTTTTTCAGCCAGAACCATAATTTTTGGGGAATATTTCTAAAATCTGCAGCCAGGAGGTGAAAGTTCATGGAATCACGGAACGGTTTGGGTTGGGAGAGACCTCGGAAGAGGATCCGATCCCACACTTTTCCATGGGCAGGGACACCTCCCGTTATCCCAGGTTGCTCCAAGCCCTGTCCAACCTGGCCTTGGACACTTCCAGGGATGGAGCAGCCTCGGATTCCCTGGGAATTCCATTCCATTCCATCGCCCTCCCAGGGAAGAATTCCTTCCCAATATCCCAAATCCTCTCGGCCACTTTTAACCGTTCCCTGTGTCCTGTCCCTTTTCCAAAATCCCCTTTCCAGCTCTCCTGGAAACCCCTTGAGGGGAACCCTCCCAGGGAACAATTCCCGAAGCCTTCGGATCATGGGAACTCTCACCCCTGGCAAATTTCCAGCTCTCCCAGTGCTGTTTAATTCCCTAATATTTTTTTTCCACAGCTTCGTTAGGCAACCACACGCAAATCACTTCCCTTTTCTCTTTGCTTTCCACGGTTCAGAATTCCAGGAAAAGGCTGGGAACGCGCCGAAGACCGGAGCGCTTCCGTGTCAAGCCCAGGCACGGAACAAATCCTCCCAAATTAATTCCGAGCGCCCGGGGAACGACGCTCCAGGCACCTGCGCAACTCCCGGGCGTGTTGGGGATTAATTACCATAAATCCTGGATATTTATTACTTGAGTCAGGCAGGGAAATACTTGGAAAGCAGAGGAAGTGTCGGGGCGGGGGGAAAATTGATCCCAATCCTGTTTTATCCGATCCCATTTCTCCCGTGCCCGCAACAGGGACGGAAAATGCTTTAGAGCTGGAAAGGGGGGAATTCTGCCCCTCTGACGGAATTCCCACCTGGAATTCTGCATCCAGCTCTGGGGCCCAACAGCAGGAGGATGTGGAGATGTTGGAGCAGATCCAGAGGAGGACATGGAGATGCTCCAAGGGCTGGAGAAAGGCTGGGAGAGCTGGGAATGTCCAGCCTGGAGAAGCCAAGGATCCAGGGAAATGTCAGAGCTCCTTACAGTTCCCAAAGGTGCTCCAGGAGAGCTGGAGAGGGACTTGGGACAAGGGATGGAGGGACAGGACACAGGGAATGGTTCAAACTGGCAGAGGGAATTTGGGATATCGGGAAGGAATTCCTCACTGTGAGGGTGGGAAGGGGCTGGGATGGAATTCCCAGAGAAGCTGTGGCCACCCCTGGTCCAAAGCCAGGTTGGAGCAACCTGGGATAGGGATTTTCCCTTCCATCCCAAACCATGGGTTTGAGCATTTGATGAAGCTTTTCCATGAAATTTCCATGAAATTTCCCACGATTCGATGAAGATTTTTTTCCACTCCCAGAGGGGAGGGAAAAAAAAAAAAAAAAAGGAATTTTTTTCAAGCCTGGAATTGTTGATCCTGTTGAAACTCCCACCTGGATCTGGATCGACCCTAAAAACCGCCTCATCCCTCCCATCCCTTAAGGACAAAGAGGATGGCCTGGAATTTCTCCATCTTTCCATTCCCCAGCACCATGGGAACCTCACCCCATTCCCAGACCACGGCATTCCAGTGGAAATCCTTCTCTTCCCGATGTTTTATCCACGGGGTGGATGGGCAGAGCAGGAGGTCAGGGCTGGAGCCCCCTCTGCTCTGGAGCCAGGCTGGGAGAGCTGGGAATGTCCAACCTGGAGAAGGGAAGGATCCAGGGAAACCTTGGAGCTCCTTCCAATGCCTAAAGGGGATCCGGGAGAAGGATTTGGGACAAGGGATGGAGGCACAGGACACAGGGAATGGCCTCCCAGTTGAAAAGTGGAAATTTAGTTGGGATATTGGGATGGAATTCTTGGCTGTGAGGGCAGTGAGGGGCTGGGATGGAATTCCCAGAGGAGCCGTAGCTGCCCCTGGATCCTGAAAGTCCCCAAGGCCGGGATGCGCAGGACCTGGAGCGCAGATGGGATCAGTGGGATCATTTATTCCCGCGATCCCAAGGCTGATCCCATGATCTTTCCCTACATGGAGAACACGCGGAATCCTCGGCGTTCCAACTTCCAGGAACCGATTCCTGGGGCTTTTTTCCCCCTCCTCGTTAATGGGATCATGTTCGTTAGTGCCACACTAATGACCTGTAAAGGGATCCCGATGTGTCCAACAGCTCTTCCCATTCCCACGTATTCCTGGATAATTTAACCATGTCCGGACACAGCCCTGCTCCAGAGGACAAGATGGCCTCCAACATTCCCTTCCCACCTCAGCGACTCCTTGGTTCCATGGGATTCCGTGCTTTCCACCGATTCCTACAGCCCTGGATGCTCCCAGGGAACTTTTCCCCACGGGAATGCGAAGCCAAGTCATTCCCAAACGCTTCCAAGAAATCCCAAGGCCACCCCATCACTGGTGTTCCCCCGTTTTTGCCACATCCAGCCTCCTCTGCCCTAAACCTGGATAAGGTTGGAGATTGGCTGGAATTTCCTCACAGAGAGCAGGATTAGACCCTGGAATGGGAATGGCCGTCCCTGGAGGCGTTTGTGGAAGGACCCTGGAATGGGAATCGCCATCCCTGGGGGTGGGAATCGGTGCCACGGTGGGGTTGGGTCACAGGTTGGACTCGATGATCCTGGAAGTCTTTTTCCACCTCACTGAATCCACAATTCCATAAATAAACTCAAGTCCAAGTGGTCCAAGGCTCCGAACATGAAACCTGAGGGTTTGATCCTGAAACCTGGAATTTTGACCCTAAACCTGAAGTTCTGATCCTAAATCTGAAGTTTTTACCCCAAACCTGAGGTTTTGATCCTGAAACATGGAGTTTTGACCCTAAACCTGAGGTTTTGATCCTGAAACCTGGAGTTTTGACCCCAAACCTGATGTTTTGATCTTAAATCTGAAGTTTTTACCCCAAACCTGAGGGTTTGATCCTGAAACATGGAGTTTTGACCCCAAACCTGAGGTTTTGATCCTGAAACCTGGAGTTTTGACCCTAAACCTGAGGTTCTGATCCTAAATCTGAAGTTTTTACCCCAAACCTGAGGGTTTGATCCTGAAACCTGGAGTTTTGACCCCAAACCTGAGGGTTTGATCCTAAATCTGAAGTTTTTGCCCCAAACCTGAGGTTTTGATCCCGAACTCGAGGTTTTCCTCCTGAAATCTTAGGATATCAAGGAGATGTCGGAGCCAAATTTGGATCTAGGACGGGAAGCAGGAAGCAGAGGGAGGACACAGCAGGGACATCTCCTGCCCTTGTCCCTTTCCATGGCTCCCCACTGGCTCCGTAGACACTGCAGGAGGAAAATCTGTGATAATCCCTGAGATCCCTAAAGAAAACAAGGAGCAGCTTCCAGGGAAATGAGTATTTCCTAAAAAAAACCCCCCAAAACCGGGATCTCGGGTGCCACGAGCGACAAACTCCTCTCTTATTCCGACCTTTCGGAGAGCGCAGGATTTGGGAATTCCCTGGATTGGCTTCACGGTGAAAAGAGAAATACCCACAGCTTTCCCTAGGAAAGGATTTCTTCCCTTTTAGAAATTGCTAATGGAATGTTCAGGAAAAAAAAAAGAAAAAAGAATTTTATTCCCAGTCCCGCATAGAGAAGAATTCCTTCCCAATATTCCAAATATCCCTCTCCTCTGGCAGTGGGAAGCCATTCCCACTGTCCTGTCCCTCCATCCCTTGTCCCAAATTCCCTCTCCAGATCTCCTGGAACCCCTTTAAGCACTGGAAGGGACTCTGAGGTCTCCCTGGTTCCTTCCCTTCTCCAGGATGGACATTCCCACCTTTTCCAGCCTGTTTTCCTCTCCTTTATTTACATTTTCCAACCACCCAACACATTTTTTTCCCCCCCAGGTTGCTGGGACAATCACCTGGATCTTTCCGTTTGTCCTTTCTATTGGCGTAAAAACCATCTTTTATTCGGATTTCTCGGTTTCTTTAATTTCCCAGACTCTGGCCTGAAGAGCTTTTCCTACAGTTGCCCCATTCTCATAAAACCTTGGATCTTTTCAGGTCCCAGCTCGGCCCAATCTGCCATTTAATTGCTGTAAATTTCCTGACTTTTTAAAAAATCCGCTCAAAACCGCACCCTCAGTCCCCGTTTTCCAAGTGTCCCACCCAAATTCTCCCCTTTCCCGGTGGGAAGCCATTCCCTGTGTCCCTCCATCCTTTGTCCCAAGTCCCTCTCCGGCTCTCCCAGCTACAAATCATCCCAAATCTGCCGTTCCAACGAAACCAACAACAATTCCCGGGGGGGTGAAACCACGGATTTCAATCCCTTCGGCAAACGCAGCTCCCGCAGAAAGTCGCGCCCAGATCCCGAAATTGGATTTGTTTGTGGTTTTTTTTGTTTGTTTTTCCCTTTGTTTGTTTGTTTTTGAAGGAGGAGCGTGGGGGATCCCTTCCCTTCCCGAGTCTCCGTGGTCCCTTTCCGTCTCCCAGGCTCGGCTCATCCGGCAGCTCCTGATCTCCCACTGGGAATCCGGGGCGGAGGCAGCATTTTTCTGGCTCCTCAACCTCCCCCGTGGGGCTAATTAATATTCCTTAAGCACCACACCCCTAATTACAATAGACAAAAAAGCGCTTTGGTCTCCCAAGTTCTCTCGACTCCGGATTTTTTTACATTCCCGCGGAACGCCCATCGACTCCGCGTTTTTAATTACGGCGTCAAAACCCCTCTTGATTAGAGCACAAAAGAAAAAAAAAAAAGAAAAGAAAAGCTGTCGACTCTCAAATTAAGGGCACCAAAAAAAAAAAAAAAAAAGCGCCCCCAGCTCATTCCCGATCCCAACTCGCCAGGAAAACATTCCCTATCCCGAGCGGCGCATTCCAGACGGTGACACACGCCACGGAAGAGCTCAGAGACGGGATGGGAGCCTCCCCTCATTAGCATAAATTAGGAGAGAGCAGATTTAGCAATGAGAGGACTCGGGGCAGCTCCTCTGGGGCGTTGGGAGCTTTGTAGCCTTTTCCGGAGGATCCCGTTTGCCTCCGGGACGATTCCGTACGGATCGCGGCCCTCGACCGCATCCGCCAGGATGGGAACAGAGCCTTCAGTGTTTCCCCGAGCCCTTTTCCATCCTCACTCTGCATGGAAAAGGGCTTGGATAAAGCTGCCCCCCAGCCAGGGAGTGTTTTGCTCCCGATAATCCTTAACCATTCCCAAAATCCGCCGGTCCTGGGTGAATTTGGGAGCCGACCGCGGGAGCGCGAGGGTTTAGCGGGAAGCGTTAAACATGAAGGAATATTTGACGTTCTCCTGCCTCGCTTTAAAGCGCAAATTCCCCCGATCCGTGATCCTGACCAAAACATCGGGGGGGAAAAACAAAACCCACGGGAAACGGATAATCAGCTCCAAAAACAGCAGGAAAATTGTGCTCCGCGGGAATTTCAGGATGGAGGCGAAGCTCGGAGCAGGAGTCCCCGCTGTCAAAACTGCTCCACCTGCCCAGGAAAAGGGACTCGGGAATGTCTCCTCCTTCCGCCATTCCCGCTCTCCCTGAGGCTGATTCCAGCTTCAGAGAGGGAAGTTTGGGAATCACAGCCCCACGCGCCTGCAGGGTGGCACCGAGGAGCTTTTGGGGGAGCGCGAAAGCCGGGGGAGACGGGTTCGAGTGGGAAATTAGAGAGGAAATTCTCCCCTGGGAGAGTGGGAAGGCCCTGGAACGGGATTCCCAGGGAATCCATCCCTGGAAGTGTCCAAGGCCAGTTTGGATGAGGCTTGGAGCAACCTGGGATTTTGGAAGTGGCAAGGAGGGGGTGGAATTTCATGAGCTTCAGACCCCCTTCCAAGCCGAACCACTCAACGATTCCACGATTCCACCTTTCCTCACCCAAACCTTCTCCTCCCGAAGCGCCACCGGGCCCAGGGAAGCGGGAGAAAAATCCCATCCGCCAGAAAAATAACACAACCGCGCCAAACCCGCTCCCGGCGCCGCCGATCCCGATCCCACCTCCTTCCACGGAGAGATCCCATCATTCCTTCATCTGCCATCTCCCACCATCCCTCCGGGGGCTCCTGGGGGACGCTCCGGGGCCGCCTTCTCCCTTCTCCCTCCGCTCTCCGTCGCATCCACCCCCAAGGGTCTAATTTGGGGGGTGATTCCCGAATCCGAGAGCGAGCCTCCGCACGCCGTTCCCGAGGAGAAGGAGTCTCCAGAGGGCCTGGCAGAGAGCCCTCCCCTCCGGAGCCGTGTGGGTGACGGCGCTGCCCTCCCCGATCCGGCCTCCCCCGGGATTTGGCAACAGAAAGGAACCACAGAGGAGTTTTTCTCCGGCTTTTTTCCAGAAGAGTTTAATTAGTTGGGAGACCGGGAAACAAGGGGGTGATTTTATTTTATTTATTTTTTTTTTTAATTTTTTTGGTGGCGTTATTTGGGGTTTTCTCTTTTTGTTCCCCCCCTTTTTTTCAATTTCTCGTTTTTCTACTTCAGGGCTGCTCCCAGAACTTGAATGGAGGACGCCATGAGTTATTCCCTAATTCTGATGTTTCAGACAAGACCGGCCTCAGATCCGTCTTTTTTCAGGGGGAAAAAAAAAAAAATAAAGGGGCAAAAAAAACCAAAAAAAGAAAAAAAAAAGAAAAAAAAAAAAAAAGAAGGGAATTTTGACCTGGCTGCGCTTGAGTTCTGAACTTGCAGCTGCAGCAGATGGCTCGGGAAGGCTCCAAAAATTTTTAAAAAATACAGGAAAAGAAGATTTGACACGAGTAGAGGTTCCCCTGCCAAACCACGCGAGGCGAACACCGCGCAAAGTAAAAAATCCCGTTTTTCCCCAGGAAAAAGCAGTTTGGAAAAGACCTGGAGAGCCCCCAGAGCCGTGGAGAAATCAAAATGAAATCTGGGATTCGAATCCTAAATATTTAATAGCTCGGGCAAGGAGTCCAGAAGTGACACCGTGTAATCCATTTTTAATGCTCCATATTCTTCTTCCCGATGTCTCTTTCCGCCTAAAAATTTTTTTGGAGCGACAATTTATCTAGAGTGGTTTAATACGAAATTAAAATTACGGCAGCGGAGGGATTGGGAGTTTAAGGATTCTCTCAGATGGAAGGAGCCGTGGCATAAATGAATTATTTCCTGAAAGAGGCTTTTTTGAAATTCCTTCCAGGCAGAGAAATTCCAGGGAGTCTGGATTCGACACGAGATTTATGGATTTATGCTAAAAAAAAAGGGGAAGAATCCAAGGAGATAGAAGGAAAATGTGTTTGATGAGGGTGGGGAGGTCCTGGAATGGTATTCCAAGAAAAGTTGTGGCTGCCCCATCCCTGGAAGTGTCCAAGGCCAGGTTGGATGGAGCTTGGAGCACCCTGGGATAGTGGAAGGTGTCTCTGCCCATGGAAAAAGTTGGAAGTGGATGGGCTAGAAGGTCCATTCCCACCCAAACCATTCCATGATTATCCTTCCATAATTCCAGCGGGTACCTCCAGAAAGAGTTTATTAATCCGTTCTCCCAAGCCTTAAGTTTGGTCACAGGACCAGGGAATGGTTTGGGTGGGAAGGGACCTTCAAGATCCTCTTGTTCCCAAAGCCAAGGACATCCTCTCCTATCCCAGGCTGCTCCAAGCCCTGTCCAACCTGGCCTTGGAGACTTCCGGGGATGGAACAGCCACAGCTTCTCTGGGAATTCCATCCCAGGGCCTCACCACCCTCACAGAGTGGAATTCCTTCCCAATATCGCACTCAAATCTCCCCTTTCCCAGTGGGAAGCCATTCCCTGTGTCCTGTCCCTCCATCCCATATCCCAACTCCCTCTCCAGCTCTCCTGGAGCCCCTTTAGGCTCTGAGGTCTCCCTGGATTTTTCCCTTCTCCAGGTCGGACATTCCCAACCTCATCTGACAGTGGTGGTGACACCGCACTGATATTTCACATCCCAGAGATTCCATGTCCGGACATTCCGTCCTTGCTGCATTTCTGGCAAAATAAATCCCCCAATCCAAGAGCGGCAGCTCAGCCATTCCAGCTTTTCCTCCAGGAAAAGCTTGTGGTGGTGTTTTCCACAGCTTAAAATGCCTGGAGGGATCTCTGTCCCATTTTATGGAGCCACAATTCCCCACTCTCTCCTTTCGGGCCGTGTCCCAATCCTGCAGCTTTTCCCCCGGGGAAAAACCTGGGAACGCGTCACTTGTTTTCCTGGATTTCATCGATATTTGTTTTAATCTGGCCCTGATTAATTGGGATTATTTCACTATCTCTGAAATTCCAGTCTCGGAGCAACACTTGCAACCACTTTCGTGCTTCCAGTTGTCTCCAACTCCTCAAAAAAAGAAACAACTTGGAAAAAGTCACTCCGAATAATGTCTCCGCTTCCCAAACCATCCCGCTGGGAAAAGCCTGACCTACTTGGCAGGAGCGTGGAAAAGCCTGCGCTCTTCTCTTTATTTATTTTATTTTTAAATTTTTTTAAAAAAAACTTTTTACTTCTTTTTAGTGATTTAAGAGAATCCAAACAGGAGGCACTGGAGAGGCGGGAATTCTGTGAAGCCGGACCACCAGAGCGTTTGGAAGCCCCTTGTCCGTGCTCTTCCCTGTGTTCCACATTCCCTCCACCGGTTTTGCCAAAATTGGGAATTTTACACCGGGTTTTGACAGTTCCCAAACTGAGGTTTGGGGATGAGGAGAAGAATCCTGAGGAAAGGGCAACCAGCGGGAAAATTAGGATGGAAATTTATGAGGAAACACAAAAAATAGGTGGGAAAAAAATAAATAAAAGGAAAGGGGAAGAAAAATGCCTGGATTTTGTTCCTTTTCGGTCCTTCCTAAGAGGAAGCAGGAGGAAAAAGACTGGGATAGGATGGCGTGGAATGGAACGGGATTCCTTCTCATCCTGGAGAAATCAAGGATCCTGGAGAGCCCAGAGCCTCTTCCCAGTGCCTGGAAGGGGTTCCAGGAGAGCTGGAGAGGGACTTGGGATGAGGGATGGAGGGACAGGACACAGGGAATGGTTTCCCACTGCCAGAGGGAAGGGATGGATGGGAAATTGGGAAGGAATTCTTCCCTTTGAGGTGCTGGAGTGAAATTCCCAGAAAATCTGTGGCTGCCCCTGGATCCCTGGAAGTGTCCAAGGCCAGGTTGGAGTAACCTGGTCTAGTGGAAAGTTGGGGGTTGGAATTCCATGATCCTTTACGTCCCTTCCGACCCGAATTCCATGATTCCACGTTCCTACTGCAATCCCTCTCTTCGCCCACACGGAAAGGGGGGGTGGCAATGACATAACCTCATCCCAGTTATCCATAAAAATGAGATGAGGGACGCTCATTAATCCCATAAAACTCTAATACCGAGCCACAGCTTTGGGCACACAAATAGGTCACGGAAACGATGCGGCACCTCGTAATTCCCAGTGGGAACCGAGGGGGTGGGATAAACAGGGATCTGCTCTTTTCCCCTGGAAAATTCGGCTCCTTGAACTCAAATCCGTCCTGAGAAGCCGAATTCCTCCGGGAAATCAATCCTGCAGCCCTCAGGAGCAAAAAAACCCACAAAACCTCAAAAAAAACAACAGGGAGAGATTTGGATCCTGTAGATGGAGAGTTGGGATAAAAGGCCCGGAAATTGCCAAGTGCTGATCCTGCTTCTTCTCCCGGAGAGCGTAATCTTTTTTGGCGTCTTGAGCTTCCGGGGTGAAGGACGATCCTTCAGGATGAATAACTCGAAATAACGACAGAAGACGGCAAATTTAGCAGGGTTTTGTCAGACTCCAAGTCAGCGGTCTGCAGCTAATTACAGGGAATATCAGGGAATTCGGGATCTGTCAGCTGGATTGAAGATGGGAGGATGTCGCTTGGGAAAACGTCTCGATTAAACTCCGCAAGAATCCTGAAAAAATCCCTCAAAAACCCCACAAAAAGAACGGGATCTTCGTGGGGTTTTGGGGATTCTGGGCCAGGGTTTTTGTTCTGGCCTTGGACGCTTCTGGAAATGGGGCAGCCACGGATTCTCTGGGAATTTTGTTCCAATGGAATTCCCACCCTCACAGGGAGGAATTCCTTCCCAGTATCCCATCTATCCCTGCCCTCTGGCAGTGGGAAGCCATTCCCTGTGTCCTGTCCCTCCATCCCTTATCCCAAGTCCCTCTCCAGCTCTCCTGGAGCCCCTTTAGGCACTGGAATAAGCTCCAAGGTCTCCCTGGATCCTTCCCTTCTCCAGGCTGGACATTCCCAGCTCTCCCAGCCTGGCTCCAGCCCTTGGAGCAACTCCTCTGGAATTGCTCCAACATCTCCGCATCCTCCTGCTGTTGGACCCCTGAGCTGGATGCAGAATTCCAGGTGGGATTTCACCGGAATGGGACAGAGGGGCAGAATTCCCCCCCTTTCCTGCTCACGTCGCGGGATCCAAACATTTTACTGGATGACAGCAGAGACCAGCTTGACTTTCACCTGCCCAGGACTGGATCAAACTCCAGGAATCTAAAAGCTTGGAATTGCAGCAGCACGGCGAGAGCGGGAACGGCGACAAATCAAAGCCCGGAGTCGAATTTCCAACACCCAACGCCTCAGAGTTCAGGGTCATGGTGTCAACCCACTTAAGCGTGGCCTAAAATAGTTAAGCAAGAGCTGAGTCTGCACCTGAATCCTCCTGACCTTCATCCCATCCCATTAATTTCATCCCATCCCACCCCATCCATTAATTTGGATCGCTCCCAGCGTTTCATACTTGATCGCCGGGGAAGATAATTTGCTGTGCCAGCCCTGCTATCAAACCCCAGGCACCGAGCGCGGATTTGGGGCAGGGAGATCCCAAAAACTCCCCAGGGACAGCCGCTCCCAGTGAGGAATGTGCAGTTTCTTCCCAGAGAAGCCCACCAGAAACCACGGATTAATAGGAAAAACAACAAAACCAGGGAGGGGAAAACAGGAGAACTTTTTGATGTGAGCGACGCACGGAATGCAGAGATTCCTCCACTTGGCAAACCTCAGCTGGAGGAACGAGTTTTCCCAGTCCAACTCAGACTTGGTGGATCAAGGATAAGGTTGGAATTGCTTCCAAAACACATCTGTAATGATTTTAATGAAGGCAATAAAAATTCTGTTCGCAGATCCAATATGTTTTTTGGAGATGAGGATTTTTCCTTAAAAGCCTGGAAATATTTTCTGGAAACCAAGCCTGTGAGTTTTCCTGATAAATAAATTTCCTGATAAATCCTCCCAGTGATGAAATGGGATCAAAGAGAGCTGGAGAGGGAATTCACCTTGGAAAAGTGATAGGACACAGGGAATGGCTTCCTATCACAAGAGGGTGGGTTCAGGTGGGATATTGGGAAGGAATTCCTCCTTGGGAGGGTGGTAGATGCCTAAATCCACACCCCTAAAGGGAATTTTCTCCTGGAACCACTTCACGCCCTGTTGGAACTCAACTGCTATTTAAAAAAAAAAAAAAAAAAAAAAAAAAAAAGTAATATTCCATAATATTTACAGAGCAGAACTGGAACTGGGAGAGGTCAGAAAGTGCTCGGCCACCCAAGGGGAGATGATTTTTCCTCATTTCCGTGATGTTACTTCAGGCCCTGGTGGAAGTTCCGAGGGAAAACTGCATCCGCGGATGGCATCGCCCCCGAGGAAAACGAGCTTTTTATCAACACCCACGATAGCGTCAGCGAGTGGATCTTGAGTTTTTTTTATTATGCGAAAAATGCATCACTCCCCGATTCCACAGGGGCTGTGCTCTCCGCTGGCGGGCTTTTATCCCTTTCCAGAATTTTATTTCCAGTTGAGCACTGGGAATTAAGCACATGCCGCGGGGATGAGTGGGAAGAGGCGCAAAGATAAAGAAATGGAAGAAATCAGGTTTTGGAGGAGCCCAGAGGAGCTGTGGCTGTGCCATCCCTGGAAGTGTCCAAGGCCGGGCTGGATGGGGGTTTGGAGCAGCCTGGGATAGGTGAAGGTGTCCCTGCCCCTGGAATGGGAGTGGGATGAGATGGTATTGAAGATCTCTTTCCAAGCCAAACCATTCCATGGTTTTCCCCCCTGGATTTCTACATCCTAAAGGAAGCCCTGCTTTCCTTGGATGATTTAAATAGGGGGGGAAAAACAGCACCAGCCACACTCCCGGCCCGCTTCCCTCCTGGTTCTGTTTCCCGGTATTATTTAACAGCATCTCCTGCAGAATAACTACAAATGCCAAATTTAGAGGTGAGACAATCGCCCTCCCAATTAAAAAAATCCCAGAAGCAACTCAGACCCTCGGCCAGAGGAGAAAGCAGGAGATTTCCCAAAGACAGGAGTTTTCCTTGGCCAAACTGGGGGCTCATGGCTTCAAAGAGAGAGGCTGACAACTGGAAAAGCAGGAAAATCTCCTCAATGGCGCTTCCAACCACAAGCTGTGGCGTCCCCTGGGCCCTGATGCTATCAGGGCTTCTAATATCCACGGGAGGGTCGTGTTATCCCGGTTTAATTCCCTGGCTTTGGTCTGGCCGGGCAATTACAGGAATTTTGCAAACACTTAATCCTTAAATGAACTCGACTCCGGGTTTAGCTTCCCGCAGAGCCCGGCGGGCGCCTCTCAAAGAGGTGATCCATGGAGGAGCCGGTTGGATCCCATCAGGCTTGGGATGCAGCCAAGCACTCCAGGAAAAATAAACAACCTGATGCCATCGGGCTCAACGCAATCCAAAGGCCGGGAGAATGAATGGAAGCGTTGGGGTGAAACCTCACCCCCCCCCCCCCCCCGTTGCAGGCGGTGATTATCCAAAGCTGCCAGACAGGATCCAGGTCCTGCTACCAGCCTTCTTGAAGACAGAGGGAGGGATAAAACAGCCCCATCCCATTTCAAAGAGGTTTAGGAATTCTGAGGACAGAAATGCAGCCATTTCCGCTAGGCCGTGGCCTTGTTTGGGATGTGATAAATCTCTGGAAAAGAAAAAACCCGGCTTTGATAAGAATCAGTGCTCCAGACAGCATCTAGGACCTGGTTTCCAAAGAGGAACGAGGGATAAAACAGCCCCATCCCATTTTAGAGGGTTTAGGCCACGGCCTTGTTTGGGATGTGATAAATCTCTGGAAAAAAAGAAAAAACCCGGCTTTGGTAAGAATCAGTGCTCCAGACAGCATCTAGGTCCTGCTTCCCAAAGAGGAAGAGAGGGATAAAACAACTCCATCCCTTTTTCAAGAGGTTTAGGAATTCTGAGGACAGAAATGCGGCCACTTCCACAAGGCCGCGGCCTTGTTTGGGTTGCGATAAATCCCTGGAAAGAAAGAAAAACCCGGCTTTGGCTGGGAATTAATCTGCTTTGACAAGAATCAGTGCTCCAGACAGCATCCAGGTCCTGCTTCCCAAAGAGGAAGGGAGGGATAAAACAACTCCATCCCATTTTGAAGAGGTTTAGGAATTCTGAGGACACAAACGCGGCCACTTCCGCTAGGCCGCGGCCTTGTTTGGGATGTGACAAATCCCTGGAAAGAAAGAAAAAACCCGGCTTTGGCTGGGAACTAATCTGTTTTGATAAGAATCAGCGTGGGAACTGGAAGCTCCAGTAACAACCAGTCAAAGTCTATTTATACAAGACATCCCTGCCAGGGATCCATAGGAGAACTGACACCGGGTAGTCTAGGGGAGGAATAAAAATCTCCATTAATGTGCTCGTTTCAGCAAACGAGGATCTGGGGAAAAGTAGTTTCAGCAGTTTCGTGAAGCTCTGTCTGGAAACTGGATGTTTTTATCATGGAGTTATGGATTTTGGATGGTAGCGACCGTGATGGTGAGGCCAATATCTGATTATTTGGAAATGGGATGAGTTTTGCAGCCAAATCCAGCTCTCGCTCTGGGCGTCCATCCAAGGCTTTACCACGAGCTTGGGTGAACTCCAGGTGTTTTTTCATTTCCACACCTGTACAGCCGTGGAATCCATGCTTCCATCCCCTTTTAGTATGGAATTCTGACTCATCGGGTCATTCCAATCAAAAGAACATGAATCCCTCCAGGTAGATTTAGAGGGAATAATCCCAGACATCACAATAACTACCACTGATCAGTAATTTTATTTAGTTTATCCCCTTTTTCGGACCCTTTTTATCCAAATCCCAACTTCTTCAGAGCAGCTCCTCCACGACATTCCGAGGTGCGAGCCCTGCGCTCCGCACCCGGAATTCCTCATCCAATTAACACCAACTTCCTCCCACTGCAGCTCTTTGAACGTTATGAATAAAAATCCGGATAATTCCGGAGGCAGACAATGATATTCCAGCTTTACCACCCGCAGCTCCGGGACGCATTTCATTAGGAACTCACAACCTCCCCTGCCTTTGAGCTGATTATTTTATTGTCGGAGTCATATTCCTGCTTGGAGCTGAGCACGCGTCAGAAAAATACCCAGATGGGTTTTTCAGGGATAATTTTTTGTCCTTTTAGAAGCAAATCACCTCAAATTAACAAGAGAACAAAAGAAGGCTGAGTCACTCCCTGGAGATGGCCTGGGAGAGCTGGGAATGTCCAGCCTGGAGAAGCCAAGGATCCAGGGAGATCCTGGAGCCTCTTCCAGTGCCTGAAGGGGCTCCAGGAGAGCTGGAGAAGGACTTGGGACAAGGGATGGAGGGACAGGACACAGGGAATGGCTTCCCACTGCCAGAGGGCAGGGATGGATGGAATATCGGGAGGGAATTCTTCCCTGTGAGGGTGGTGAGGGGCTGGGATGGAATTCCCAGAGAATCCGTGGCTGCTCCATCCCTGGAAGCATCCAAAGCCAGGCTGGAGCAACCTGGGATGGTGGGAAGGGTCCCTGCCCATGGCAGGGGTTTGGAATGGGATGACCTTGAAGGTCCCTTCCCACCAAACCATTCCATAACTCCGCATTAATTCCAAACGTGATTCCAAACCCCAGCCATGGTTCCCAAACAGTTTTGGTTTTCCTTTCTTCCAGAAAACAGCCGCCCCCTCCAAAAAAATCACTTTTGACAACACACGAAAACACCGAGGTCGGCCCCCAAAAAACAACCGATCTCCCTCCGAGTTTTAGGCATTTTTGACAGGACCTCTCTGCTGTCAGAAATCAATCCCAGCTCCCAGTGATTCATCCCGCTCTCCCGTTGCGACCGCTTTGATTTTTTGTTATTCCCTAAAACCCTCATCAGAGGCGCCGTCACGTGCTCTAGAAGTGCCCTCGGGTTCTAAAATAAGAATTTTATCTTCCGAACCGAGGATACATTGAAATTCCCGAGATAATTTCAGGAGGCTCCAGTTATCAGGTGATACAAGTAAAATAAATAAATAAGTAAAAAAATTTCTTCAGATTCCTGCTCTGCACTGAGGTTTTGAAACTTCAGATCCTGTTGGGGGTGTGTTTTTGAGCCTGAAATTCCACAAAAAAAAAATTCACATATTTGGGTCTAAACCTTATCCGTTATTTTTGAAGCCCGTCACATCACTATCCCGAAGTTCCCCCTGCGCTTTATTATCCATAATTCTCCAGAGCGAGGCTCTGATGGATAAATCGTTGTTTATTTCCCTGTTATGAATTCATAAACAATTCCTCCGCTCTTCCCCGATGCCGTGACTGGCGAGGGAGCTGCGTGGAATTAACAGGAAATGGGGTTGGGATTCGAGAGGAAAAACTCAAATAATCGAGTGCAGAGTTTATTGTGAACTTTAAATTACCCCAGACATTCCTAAAGCGCTGGAAATTTCGGAGCTGCGGCCCCGGAGGGCAAAATCGGGGCTGCATCCTTCATCCTCTGCATGGAATAAAAGCTTCCTCTTCCTCACCTGCCTCTGGGATGTGTGGAAATTTAGGACAATCCATTCCCTGGCGCTGAGCAAGGATTCAAATCTCTCAGAAAAGAAAATTAGAAGGTCTCAAAATGGGGGGAGGGGGAAAAAAAAGTTGATGTGAGACTGTCAAACCCCCGGAAGACTCAAATTTAGATTTTTTTTTTTGTCTGTCAGGCGGTTTGGATTCTTCTTTCTTTTTCTTTTCCTTTTTTTTTTTTTTTTTTGGCAGTTTCTAATTTATTTATGGAAAAATTAGGAAGGGATAAAATGATTAAGCAGTGGCGAAAATTCTCTTCCTGAAGTTAAAATGAAAAATGTGGCAGAAACCAATGAGCAGAGCCTTGAACTCTGTTCTGGCTGTTCGATATCTGAAAGCAGCATAAATTTTCTTATTTTAGAGCCAACTTTGTTCTTAAGGGCGGCCTTTAATTACAATTATTTCCCTTAACCTTGACAGCCTCGCAGTTTATTGGATATTATTGGATGTTATTGGATATTAGCCGGGAGAGCGCCTCATCTCATCCTAGGAAGTTACAAAGTAGTTCCTGGAGAGCGTAATAAAACTCCATTTCCAATTTAAACCCAGTTTTAGAAGCGGAATTGTGTGCCCACGCTTCGGCTCCTGCAGATAATCGGGAATTGCTTCCCCTATAAAGGACATTCCTGTAAGGAATGGTGGAAAAAAACCCAACCCAGAATCCCAGAAAGGTTTGGATCCGTGGGATCACATCCCGTTCCAGCTCCTGACATTTTTCCACACTTTCCCCCATCCCAGGTTGCTCCGAGCCCTGTCCAGCCTGGCTTTGCACAACTCCAGGGATGGGGCAGCCACAGCTTCTCCGGGAATTCCATTCCAGCCCCTCACCACACAGGGGAAAATTCCTTCCCAATATCCGATATAAACTGAATACTTTTCCAGTCCCAGCCTCTCTCCGGCTGACGCGGATGCTCAGGGTCACCTCTGGCGCGATTTATCCTGGAAACCATCAACTCGAGGATCCACGTGGGGCCTCTCCAATCGTTCTCCACAGAAACGGGAACAAGAAACAAAATCAAGGAATTGCAAGGCAGCAATTCGAGCACCAACTGAAGAGTCCTGACACATCCAAATCGTGGAAATCCGCTGTTTATTGGTGAAGACGGGAGACACCCTCCCCGGAACAGCTCCGTACTTTTCTGGCCGTGGCAGCAGCGGAGCTGTTTTTATGGGATTTGGGAATGTTTTGGGTGGGATGGGGGCCTTCAAATCTTCCAATTCCATAGGAAGGGGCACTTCCCGTTATCCCAGGTTGCTCCGAGCCCTGTCCAACCTGGCTTTGAACACTTCCAGGGATGGGGCAGCCAAGGATTTTCTGGGAAAACTGCCAGGGTCCACTCCCTTGTTCCAAAGTCATCTCCTGCTCACTCCTGTGACATTCCCAATTCCCAGCCCGGGAAGTTTTGAGCCCCTATGGATTCACTGAACCATCATCCTCCCGAATCCTCAAACATCCCACTCCTTAATCCCCCAACTTTTCCGTAACTGGAGCAGTTCCAGCCTTCCCACAGTTGTTACCATCCTCTATCCAGACAAATCCCTAATAATTCCCTAAGGAAAAGGCAATTAATCCTTGTCCGGGTTGTTTACGGCGCGAACATCCGACACAAACGCGTTTCCCTGGAATCTGATTTATCTCCGTTTCAGCTCAAAACCACAATTCAACCTCAGTCCTCCGAGCAAAAAATCAGCTCCAGAGGATTCCTCCCAGTGGATCCACACAGAAGGCACCGGGAACTTCCCAAAAAAACCCACAACTGGAGAGCTCCTTCCTGGGTAGGATGAGTTGGGAAAGCTCCCACGTCTCCCCAAATTGAGTCCCGCATCCTAAAAGATCTTTTTCCACGGAATGAGAGAACACTTGGGGCTTGCAGGCACCTCTGGAGATCACCTGACCCAACCTTCCTGCCCATGGAAGGCCCATCCGGAGGGGATGGATCAGGATTGTGTCCGGTTGGATTCCGGACATCTCCAAGGATGGAGATTCCACAGGCTCTCCGAATTATTTGTGGACCTTCCACCACTTTCTCCACGGATGAATCACAGAAATTTGAACTTCAAAGCATCTGGAACAACATCTAGCGGAACCTTAGGGGAAGGAATTTGGGAGGAATGTTGGAAGCAACCACGGAATGGATTGGTTTGGAAGAGACCTTAAACATCAACCAGATCCAACCCCCGGGAATTGTGGTGTTACACGGGAATTGTTGTGACACTCGGGACACCCGTAACAATTGCAGAACGACAAAATCCGGAGCAAATTTAGGAAATCCACGGAGTTAGGAAAATCCGAGATCAGATTTGGGCCAAAACAAACACCTGGGACAGAAGTCACCTTTTTAAGGGCCTCAAAAATCCAACCCACAGAACATTTCCCCCCGCCAAGTTCCCCAAAGATAAAGTCAGGATTTCCCTTTTTTTTTTTTTTAGGGAATCCAACAGATTGAGGATATGAATTCTCTCTTCCACAGAATTCCCAACAGTTCAGAGGCGCCTCTTTTATCCTGAGATTTTTCACTGCCAGGAGAAGCCTCCCAGCCGGCAGCTCCATCAACCACCACCATCCTCCTTCCTCCTCGCCCCGGATTCCGGTCGGAATTCGGGCCCAGGAAATCAAAGGACCATTGTGAAAATCCCTGAAAACATCTGGCCGAGCACCCACTCCCTCAATGCCCGCCTTGTTCCACCCCGCCACATCCCGGGATGAGCCATTCCAAAGGGGTGAGGCAAACTCGGAGAGGTTCACGGCTTTAAACTTCCATCTCTCCGGCCGAGACCCGGGATAAATCCTGAGCCCTCGAACCAGGGCAGATCCGCAAATTTTAGCTTTCCCGCACACCCCTGGACCAAATTCCTGGGTTTTTTTAGGTTTTTTGTTTGTTTTTTTTTTTTGTCCCCTCTTACTTGAGTATTATTCATCCTAACCTTAACAAAACAAAAAAAAAAAAGGCAAAAAAAAAAAAAAAAAGGCAAAACAAAACAAAAAAAACGCCCCAAAACAAAAAAAATACCAAGAAAACTCCCCAAAACCAAAGAACCCCAAAATAAAAAAAATCAAAAACCAAAAAACAAAAACAAAACCCCCCAAACAAACAAAAAAAAACCCACAAAAAAACCACCACCCAACCCCCCCACCCAAAACAACAACAAACAAACAAACAAACAAAACCCAAAACCTTTACAACCTTTCACCTGGAACAACCGGAATGTTGAGAGGATGAGGAATCAAATATTCAGGAGGGCCTTTTGTCTCCTCGCTCCCGTCGCCGGTCTCCGCTAATCGTCACCGAGCTGACGATTTGAAGAGGCCGGCACGGGCTCGTTTGTCCGTCAGCTGGGAAGTACCCGTTGGATAAAGGGAGAGCGGGATCCCGGGAACATCAGGGATAAAGTTACGGGCTGCTGCTTGGCACTACCTCTTTATTTTGAGAGGAAATAATTCGGACCTTTGTTTAAACACGGAGACGCCCGGGGAAGGGGAATTAAAGCACCACGACGCGCTCTGAGCTCGCCCAGCTCCACCAGAACCAGGCTGGAGCCTCCAAATTCCTTGTGTTTTCCCTCTAGGAGCTTCCCAGCTGAGCCTGAACACCCTGAGGTGCCATCATTGTGACGCAGATTAAGGAAAAAAAAAGGATTCAAAGGAATTTGTGTGGTCTCGGAACTGAGGTGCCGTTATTATGATGCAGGTTAAAATAATAATAAAAAAAGGGATTCAAAGGAATTTTGTGTGGCCTTGGAACTGAATCCACGTCCAAAGCTCATATTTGGGACAAAATAAGGATTTGGGATAAATATCAAGCTTTTAAGCGGCTCAAAAAAATCCAACCAATGCAATTATTTACCCAAAAGTCTCGCCGAAATAATGGAACAAGACCCAAACCCTGCTCTCCCAGCAAAACCTCCGCATCCTTTGATCCTTCAGCAGCTTTTCCGTCTTTTTAGGCCAGAAAGGAAGGCTCTGGAAGGTGACGCCAGCCAAAAATCAACCCCTGATCCAGGAGGAGATGCTCCGTGAAATTTGAGATGTAGGGATGTGGGCTTGGCAGGGCTTGGCTTAATGGTTGGGCTTTTCCAGCCATGATTCCGTGATTCCGGGAATTTCCAGGCCGAATGCTCCACCCAGATTAAAGTCACCGGCAACAGGGATAATGGATGTGGCAGGGAATCACAGAATCATGGAACATCCTGAGCTGGAAGGGACCTAGGAGATCAGGCAGATCCAGGCGCCAGGAATTACCGTGTTAACACGGGAATTGTGGTGTCACATGGGACACCTCTAACAGGTGCAGAACGACAAAACCCGGAGCAAACTTAGGAAATTCACGGAGTCAGGAAAACCCGAGACCAGATTTCGAGGTCCCATCCCACGAGGCCTGTAAATTTCACCCGGAATCTGGGATATGTGGATCTTCAGGTTAGGGAATGTGTTCTGTCCCATGCCATCACTTCCCATCCCATCCCATCCCATCCCATCCCATCCCATCCCATCCCATCCCATCCCATCCCATCCCATCCCATCCCATCCCATCCCATCCCATCCCATCCCATCCCATCCCATCCCATCCCATCCCATCCCATCACTTCCCATCACCACCATCAAGTGCCACGGAAATAACACCCAGCAAATCCCCAAAATCGGGTTT
Organism: Progne subis subis; assembly: GCA_022316685.1. Classification (NCBI taxonomy): domain Eukaryota; kingdom Metazoa; phylum Chordata; class Aves; order Passeriformes; family Hirundinidae; genus Progne; species Progne subis. The sequence goes on from JAKJHU010000736.1 coordinate 54,732, forward strand.
TAGTCCTTAAAACCAAGGGACTAAACCCAGTCTGCACGACAGAAGGGTTTAGCAAAGCCGGGGATGAGACCTAATCCATCCCAGTTTTTCTGGAGGATTCCTTCCTCCTTCCAACTTTGCAAGTTTGAAGGATTGACCTCGGGACAAAGCCTGGAAAAATCTCTTGCCTAGGGCAGATTTTGGCTTTGAAGAATGATTTTCCAAGGCTGAGTTCCGATGGAAAAGGGCTGGGAGAAGGGGATGTGGGGTGATGCTTCCCAGTGCTGAGTTCCAAGTTTTGCTCAGATTCATTCCACAGAATTCCAAATATTGCCACCAGGAGCCAGCAGGGACGAAAAGGTTTCCACAAATAAGGAGAGATCTGCTTTTACAACTGGAGACACTGAAAGCATGGAATCACAAGGAAATCATGGAATGGTTTGGGTTGGAAGGGACCTTCAAGATCATGGAATTCCACCACCTTCCACTATCCCAGGTTGCTCCAAGCCCCATCCAACCTGGCTTTGGAAACTTCCACGGATCTAGGGGCATCCACAGCTTCTCCGGGAATTCCATTCCAGGGCCTCACAGGGTGAAATTCCTTCCCAGCTTCCCATCTCTCAAGGTTTGAAACCATTCCCAGTGTCCCGCCCCATCATCCTCGGAATAATTCCGGTTGGAAAAGACCCTGAAGATGCCCCAGCTCCAAACACCGACCCTCAAAAGCCGCCCACTCCTCCTCACGTCTGGGACCACAAAACAAATCCCCAAGGGAATCGGGAATTTTCCCGAGCCAGAAGGTCGCGGGAGCCACGACAGCTCGTGAATGACGAATCCTGTTTTCCTCAGGGAAAAATGTTCCCGTCGGCTCCTCGGGAAAACTGCGATGCCAACGACAAGAGGGCGCCGTATTTTTAGAAAGCCCGCAAGGACTTTTGTCACTTGTTCTAAATTTTGTCTTCGACTCTGGTTCACCCAGCCGGGAGATGCTGCTCCGTGGAAGCACGGATGGGGTGGGACGCGGCAGAATTCCCGCTGGGAGCCAGGGATTTGCAGGATTACTCACGGAGAAACACAAAGTGATTCATGTTTGTCCTTCTGGAAAAGGGAAATTTTTAAATTTTTTTTTTTTTTTGGTCTCTTTCCCATTCCTGCGTGCCTAGGACGACGTGTCCATGGAGATCTCAGCGCTTCCTGCTCGTCAGAACTTCCGTCCAAAATGTTGGACTGGAATTCTGGGGGGAGAAATTGGGCCTTAAAAAAAAAGAATTGGATGCTAATTGGGAATGTGTCAATCATGTTGGAAAAGAGCAACCTGGAGGGATGGAGCCTGTCCAGAAATGAGAATGGAGCTGGGAAGGGTCTGGAGAACCAGGAGAGGCTGAGGGAGATGGGAGAGGCTCATCCAGGAGAAAAACTGGATTCAGATGGTCCCAGGGTGAATCCAGGTGGGGGTCGGGATCTGGTCCCAGGAAACAAAGGACAGGATGAGAGAAAATGGCCTCAAGCTGTGCCAGGGAAAGTTTAGGTTGGATTTTAGGGAATATTCCTCCTAAAAAGGGTTTTCCAGCTTGGAATTCATGGAAAACGGGGAGTTTGTGGCCTCTGGAAGGAGGGCAGGAGCTCAGGACAAGGGTGGTGGGAGGTTGGTCAGGGAGAAAATGGGAAAAGGCACAAATCCCAACTGGAATTAGTCTGAGTCCTTGCAGCTGAAAGACAATGGAAGACATTCCCATGGATCCATGGAAAATCCTTTGTGGGATGGACAGGGAAAGAGGACAAAGGATGAAGGAAAGCCTGAGGCACTTCCCGACTTCTTGCCCTTGGCTGGGAAGGGATTTCGAAGGAGCCTCTGAGGGAGCTGGGGGGACTTATCCCAGAGAAAAGGGGGAACCAGGGCTTTCCCAGAATTCCCAGCCCGCAAGAAATGGAGTTCTTCTTGATTTTCCAACCCTAGAAGAGGTTGAGCTCTTTCAGAATTCCGAACCCCACAAGAGGTTGAGTTCTCTTGGAATTCCCAACCCCACAAGAGGTTGAGTTCTCCCAGAATTCCCAACCCCACAAGAAATTGAGCTCTCTTGGAATTCCCCATCCCACAATAGGATGAGCTCTCCTGGAATTCCCAACCCCACAAGAGGATGAGCTCTCCTGGAATTCCCAACCCCACAAGAGGTTGAGCTCTCCCAGAATTCCCAACCCCACAAGAAATTGAGCTCTCCTGGAATTCCCCATCCCACAATAGGATGAGCTCTCCTGGAATTCCCAACGCCACAATAGGATGAGCTCTCCCGGAATTCCCAACCCCACAAGAGGTTGAGCTCTCCCAGAATTCCCAATCCCACAAGAGGTTGAGTTCTCTTGGAATTCCCAACCCCACAGGAGGATGAGCTCTCCTGGAATTCCCAACCCTGAAAGAGACTGAGCTCCGCCAGAATTCCCCATCCCACAAGAGGTCGAGCTCTCCACAATTCCCAACCCCACAAGAGGTTGAGCTCTCCCAGATTTCCCAATCCCACATGAGGCTGAGCTCCTCCGGAATTCCCAACCCCACAAGAAATTGAGCTCTCCCAGAATTCCCAATCCCACAAGAGGTTGAGCTCCTGCAAAATTCCCAACCCCACAAAGAGGTTGAGCTCTCCCAGAATTCCCAATCCCACAAGAAATTGAGCTCTCCCAGAACTCCGAACCCCACAAGAGGTTGAGCTCCTCCAGAATTCCCAATCCCACAAGAAATTGAGCTCTCCTGGAATTCCCCATCCCACAAGAGGTTGAGCTCTCCCAGAATTCCCAACCCCACAAGAGGTTGAGCTCTCCCAGAATTCCCAATCCCACAAGAGGTTGAGCTCCTCCGGAATTCCCAACCCCACAAGAAATTGAGCTCTCCCAGAATTCCCAATCCCACAAGAGGATGAGCTCCTCCGGAATTCCCAATCCCACAAGAGGTTGAGCTCTCCCAGAATTCCCAATCCCACAAGAGGTTGAGCTCTCCCAGAACTCCGAACCCCACAAGAGGTTGAGCTCTCCCAGAATTCCCAATCCCACAAGAGGTTGAGCTCCTCCAGAATTCCCAATCCCACAAGAAATTGAGCTCTCCTGGAATTCCCCATCCCACAAGAGGTTGAGCTCCTCCGTAATTCCCAACCCCACAAGAGGTTGAGCTCTCCCAGAATTCCCAATCCCACAAGAGGATGAGCTCCGCCGGAATTCCCAACCCCACAAGCGGTCGAGCTCTCCCAGAATTCCCAACCCCACAAGAAATTGAGCTCTCCCAGAATTCCCAACCCCACAAGAGCAGCCTCAGTCCCAGGAAGGGAGGGTACTGGCATTTTTCCAGTGCTTTGAGCCTTCCCGGGAAAACACCCACCTATGTCCCAGTCCTCACAACATTTATTTGTTCCCCGGCCATATTTCTGCTCCCGTGACATCATCCCATGGCTCGGACATCACAGGGAAGAGAAAGGAGGAGTAATAAAAGGAATATTCATCCCTAAAGGTTGACAGGGCAGGAAAACCCACTCGCGCGGTGGATTCCAGGAAAGCGTAGGAAGAGCAGCGAAAATGTTAAAGTTGACATCCATGGATTTCCCGCTGGGAGCCCGTTCCCTTTGCAACAATAATATCTTCTCACACCGCTTTTTAAAATTCCCTGACGGCCTCCCGGAGTTATTCCGGGCAAAGTTGGGGATTTTAGTTCAGAAAAAAAAGAAAAAAAGAAAAAAAAGAAAAAAAAAGAAAAAAAAAGAAAAAGAAAAAAAAAAAAAAAAGGCGACTCCAAAGAGTGGAAATGGAATATTTAGGATATTTAGGATGCGTTAAACTGAAAGGCCACGGATGGTGACTCCCACCACACTCCGTGACCCCTTTTTCCCGGTCATCCCTTGGGAAGGGAGGGATTTGTAAATAAATTCTTAGACAGAAAGGGCCACAAAACTGTGTTACAAAAGCCACGTTACAAAACATTCCCCCCAAAAAAAAATCCCGGGGAGCGGAGCACGGCCCAGTCCACAGGCAGGATACTTTGCTCATTCCGAGAGATTATCGCTAAACCCTTCTTAATTAGGGCTTTGCTCTGCTAATTCCGTTTAATAAAATTAAAGTTTCAGTTTGCTCCTGGACCTCACCGAAAGGAGGTTTGGGGGAAGTCGTTTCCATCCCTGGAAAACGCAGATGCAGCTTCCGGACCTAAGGGTTGGGAATGCCAGGACGAAGGGGCTTTAAACGGGCAAAGAGTGGGTCTACATGGGACATTGGGAAGGAATTCCACCCCGTGAGGGTGGTGAGGCACTGGAATGGAATTCCAAGAAAAGCTGTGGCTGCCCCTGGATCCCTGGAAGTCTCCAAGGCCAGGTTGGACTGAGCTTGGAGCAACCTGGGATAGTGGGACTGGATGATCCTGAAGATCCCTCCCAACCCAAACCATTCCATCATTCCATGATTCCATGATTCCACGATTCCATGACTTGCTCAAAGCCGGCCAACCTGGCAGCTCGTTAGCTGCTCCAGAGCTAACGAAGCACCACAACCCGTCAAGGCCTGCGTGTGCAAAATCCACCAGGCGCGGAGAGAAATTCCCGATCCGTCAGGAGCCAGCTGGGAGCCCTCACTCCGCCAGACTTTCAGGACGCAGCTGCCGCGTCTCCGGCGGCGGAGGAACGCGAGGGGTGATTAAAACTGCGGCAGAGCGGTTTTAATGGACTCTGAATAATCCATTAAAGCACCACACAAGGACGGCTCCTTCCTTTCGGGGCCACCTGGAATCCCAGAGGTTCAGGAAAAGCTCAGGAAACCCAGGGCAGGATTCTCATTCCGGTTTTCCAAACGAATCTGAGTTTGTTTGCTCACCTTAAATATCACCTAAAAAACCTTTTCTGACCTTTCCGGCTGAAAGGACAGCTCTGTGCTGTGTTAATAGCTGGAATTTATGACCTTGGAGGTCTTTTCCAGCCCAAATAATTCCATGCTCAGCAAGAACAGCAGTGATATTTTGGTTAGGAGGAAGTTCGGCGTCGCCGTCCCTCCAACAGGAGATGTCGCTTGGATTCTCCTCCCTCCGCTAATTAAAATCCCTATAAATTAAAATCAATTTAGAATTAAATTAAATCCCTTCCAAAAGGTACCAAGTTCAACAGGAGCCCTCAGAAAAAAAAAAAACCAAAACGCTGCTGTTACAATTTAAAAGGAATCATGGAATGCTTTGGGTTGGAAAAGACCTTCAAGGTCATTTCATTCCAACCTTGTTCCACCATCCCAGGTTGCTCCAAGCCCAGTCCAATCTGGCCTTGGACATTTCCAGGGATGAGGCAGCTTCTCTGGGAATTCCATTCCAACCCCTCACCACCCTCACAGCGAGGAATTCCTTCCCGAAATCCCAAACTCCCCCTGTAAATTTAAAGCCGTTCCCCTTGCCCTGTTGCTCCAGGCTCTTCTCCAGAGATTTCAGGCAAATCAAACTTCTCACGGGAAACAAAGGAAGCAAATCCATCGGCCGCATCCCTTCCCTCCAGGATCCCGCTGTCGGCATCCCGTTGCGCCTGGGGGGCTGCATCCGACCCCGGGGAGGGAGCCTGGAAAAGCCTCTGGAGTGACGGCTCTGCCTAAACCAAACCCCACGGACACGGAATTCACCTTTCTGGAGAAAAGCAGCCCGGACAAAGGGATCGGGATCATCGGGGGATGGAACCGGGTGGATTTCAGGGTCCCTTCCCAACCCAAACCATTCCATAAGGATTTAGGAGCGCAGCCCGTTCACCGGGACTCCTTAAAGGGAATTATCCGGGTTTCTCCCTGGCCTCTGCACACCAGGACGCTCCGCGCCCTCCTCTCCTCCCAGGTTTTGTTATTCCCTGGGAAGGTTGCTCAAGAACTAGGAGAGGACTCACGTACCGGTGCTCGAGGACTGGAATTGTATTTTCCACTCCCCGAATCCGGTGTTACCCAAGAGGCCTTTGTGACTTGGCGGCTGAACTCCGGCGGCTCCCGCTCCCAGCTGGGGCAACGACAACGTTTCCCAATTTCCCAGCTGGACACGGACACCTTTCGGAGCAGCCAGGCAAACAGAAAGGAAGATTTTACATGAATTTAGAAACTGCTCAGGTTTCTGTGAACAGTAGGAGAGCGAATTCACCGGCACGGAAAAAAACCATTCCCAAAAAAATGCTCCGAACGAGTCTTGTTCTCCAGCTTCATTCCTTAAAGTTGGATTTGCAACAGGCCAGGGGGGAACGGGGAGGGAGCAACGATGGGATTAAAGCATCAGCACTCAAAGGTTTGGGCTGTGGAGATGCAGTGGAATAAATGGGATTGGATTTTATTCCCAGCGTGGGCAGCAAACAGGAAAAAAAAATAAAAAATCAGAGCATCACAGAAAAGGTCGCGGTGGAGCAAACGATTTTTACAGCATTAAACAGCACGGTGGACACCGGCCAAATCCGATTTTGTTATGGAATCGTGGAGTGGATTGAAATGGATCTTAAAGCTCATCTCATTCCTCCCCCCTGCCACAGGCAGGGACATCTTCCATTACTCCAGGCTGCTCCAAGCCCCGTCCAACCTGGCCTTGGACAGCTCCAGGGATCCAGGGGCAGCCACAGCTTCTCTGGAAATTCCATTCCAGCCCCTCACCACCCTCATAGGGAAGAATTCATTCCCAATATCCCATCTATCCCTGCCCTCTGGCAGTGGGAAGCCATTCCCTGTGTCCTGTCCCTCCATCCCTTGTCCAAATTCCCTCTCCAGCTCTCCTGGAGTCCCTTTAGGTACTGGAAGAGGCTCTGAGGTTTCCCTGGATCCTTCTCTTTTCCAGGCTGGACATTCCCAGCTCTCCCAGCCGGGCTCCAGAGCAGAGGAGCTCCAACCCTCAGAGAATCTCCATGGCCTCCTCTGGAATTTCTCCAACATCTCCACATCCCTGAAATGCTGGACACCCCAGAACTGGACACCAGCTCCCCGTGAGTGGACAACGGTGGGATCACATCTCCCCTAATTTTCAAGGTCGAGAGGATTCTGCCCAAGAAGAAGGTCCCAAACCCCTGGAATCTGCAATTCCAGGGAATAAGTGCCCCGGCTCCATGGCCTGGCAGCAGCAGCCAGCGGGTTCCCGGAGCAGAGGACATTGACGGCCGTCTCCTGCCACTCCAAACCAGCAGGAACCTTCCTGGCTGGCGCCATCCCAAAGGAAGAGAGAGGACGCTGGGATCGTGCCAAAGCCAACCACACACGGTTGCTTGGAAACCTTTGAAAACTACATCGAAAATTCAGATTTCCATGAAGAGCAGCACGAGCAAAACAAGCCCGAGTTGTGCTTTTAAATCCGCCCTCTCCCGGAGCCAATGGCACCGTCACCGCCGTGTTCCTGCTTCCCAAAAAAATCCTGCAGAGCTCCGCAGATCACCTCTGGGCCTGGAGCCTTCAAGGTTTTCACAAGTTCACAAGCAGCAAGGAGGGACCTGGCCCCAGGCAGCAGTGAATCCCCCCTGAGAACCAAAAATCACCCAGCACCAACAAATATTTCAATAAAATTGGGAAAAGAAAGGTGGAAAGGAAACGCGGAGAAGGAAAAGAACGGAATTCCTGTCGCACGGTGCCGCCCTGGCATCTAATCAGGGAGCCAGATGAAGGCAGCAATCTGTCTCCTTAAAATATGCATATTTTAATTAATTTATTTTTTTTTCCTTCCTCCTTTCAGCGCTGCAGAACCGTGTTGGAAGGCGCACGTTAAGAGGCTGCGCCAGGAACGTCCCTCTGCAATCACGAGGGATGGAACGAGTGATTCCATCGTTAGCGGGGATTAATTGCCGGGAGCCAGAGCGCTCCTCAGCATCCACCGTGGGATTCAGGATGGGCCGGAGGACCGGGAGGATGAAACCAGGATTTGGTTCTGAGTTTAAAATCCTGCTGTAGCTGCACTGGGGGAGGTCCGGCTCAGGGTTGGCACGGAACGGGCACCGCACGTGGATTGTGGGGCCAGGGAACACCGGGAGATTGTGGGATCACAGGCAGGAGGTCCCTCCAGCCCACCGTGAGATTGTGGGATCACAGACAGGAGGGCTTCCAGCCCACCGGGAGATTGTGGGATCACAGACAGGAGGGCTTCCAGCCCACCGGGAGATTGTGGGATCACAGGCAGGAGGTCCCTCTAGCCCACCGGGAGATTGTGGGATCACAGGCAGGAGGGTTTCCAGCCCATTGGGAGATTGTGGGATCACAGGCACATGGCCCTTCCAGCCCACCAGGAGATTGTGGGATCACAGGCACATGGCCCTTCCAGCCCATTGGGAGATTGTGGGATCACAGACAGGAGGGCTTCCAGCCCACCGGGAGATTGTGGGATCACAGGCAGGAGGTCCCTCTAGCCCATTGGGAGATTGTGGGATCACAGGCACGAGGTCCCTCCAGCCCACCCCAAACAGTTCCTTGGGTTGTCTTCTACAGCAGGCTCCTGCTCAGCTTCCACACTGGACTGATCCTCACCTTTCACATGGGATCAGTCCCATGGGACTTTCATGTGGGATTGTTCCTCACCACATGGGATTGTTCCTGACCTTCCACATAAAATCCATCCCCCACCTTCCACACAGGATTGCTCCTCACCCTCCACACTGGAGCTTTCCTCACGTTCCACATGGGATTGCTCCACACCCTCCACACAGGACCATTCCTCACCTTCCACATGGGATCAGTCCCATGGGACTTCCACATGGGATTGTTCCTCACCTTCCGCATAAAATCCATCCCCACCTTCCACATGGGATTGCTCCTCACCCTCCACACTGGAGCTTTCCTCACCTTCCACACGGGATTGCTCCTCACCCTCCACACTGGACCATTCCTCACCTTCCACATGGGATTGCTCCTCACCCTCCACACTGGAGCTTTCCTCACCTTCCACACGGGATTGCTCCTCACCCTCCACACGGGACCGTTCCTCACGTTCCACACGGGCTTGCTCCTCACCCTCCACACTAGACCATTCCTCACCTTCCACATGGGATTGCCTCTTCTCTTCCCCACTGAACTTTTCCTCACCTTCCCCACCGAACTCCTCCTCACCTCACACACCAGACCCTTTCTCACCTCACACATCCGACTTTTTTTTCCCTTCTCAAACCAGAGTCTTCCTCACCTTCCACACAGGTTCAGTCCCCACCTTCCACATGGGATTGCTCCTCACCTTCCACATTGGAGCCTTCCTCATCTTCCACACCAGACTCTTCCTCACCTTCCATGCAGGATCAGTCCCCACCTTCCCCACAGGACCGTTCCTCACCTTCCACACTGGACCACTACTCATCATTCTCACTGGATCATTCCTTACCTTCCCCACAGGACCGTTCCTCACCTTCCACACTGGATTGTTCCTCCTCTTTCCCACTGAACCTTTCCTCGCCTTCCACGCTCAACTCCTCCTCACCTCACACACCAGACTCTTCCCCCTTTCAAACCACTTTTCCTCACCTTCCTCATGGGATTGCCCCTCATCTTCCACACCAGACGCTTCCTCACCTTCTACATGGGACCCTTCCACACCTCCCACAGAGTCCTCCCACACTGGACCACTCCTCATCATCCTCATCGGATCATTCCTCACCTTCCATACTGGATCATTCTTCACCTTCCTCACTGGACAACTCCTCATCATCCTCACTGGATCATTCCTCACCTTCCACAGTGGATCACTCCTCACCTTCCTCAAGGGATCATTCCTCACCTTCCTCACTGGACCACTCCTCATCATCCTCACCAGATCATTCCTCACCTTCCTCACTGGATCATTCCTCACTGTCCTCACTGGACCACTCCTCATCATCCTCACCAGATCATTCCTCACCTTCCACAGTGGATCACTCCTCACCTTCCTCACTGGATCACTCCTCATCATCCTCACCAGATCATTCCTCACCTTCCTCACTGGACCACTCCTCATCATCCTCACCAGATCATTCTTCACCTTCCACAGTGGATCACTCCTCACCTTCCTCACTGGATCATTCCTCATCATCCTCACCAGATCATTCTTCACCTTCCTCACTGGATCATTCCTCATCATCCTCACCAGATCATTCTTCACCTTCCACAGTGGATCACTCCTCACCTTCTTCACTGGATCATTCCTCACCTTCCTCACTGGATCATTCCTCATCATCCTCACCAGATCATTCTTCACCTTCCACAGTGGACCACTCCTCACCTTCCACACTGGATCATTCCTCACCTTCCACACTGGATCATTCCTAAACTTCCACAAGGGATCGTTCCTCACCTTCCACACTGGATCCTTCCCCACCTTCCATGCTGAACTGCTCCTCACCTTCCACACCAGACTCTTTCTCACTGAATCATTCCTCATTTCCTTGCTGAACTGCTCCTCATTTTCCACACTGAGGACAATTCCCAGCCTTCCACAATGACCATTCCCAGCCTTCCACAACAGATCGTTCCTCACTTTCCACATGTGATCGTTCCTCACCTTCTGCACCTGATTCTTCCTCACCCTCCAAATGGGACCATTCCCAACCTTCCATACCAGAATATCCCTCATCTTCCAGAATGAACATTCCCAACCTTCCACACCAGAATATTCCTCACCTTCCACACCAGACCCTTCCTCACCTTCCAGAATGATCATTCCAAACCTTCCACACCAGAATATTCCTCACCTTCCACACCAGACCCTTCCTCACCTTCCAGAATGATCATTCCAAACCTTCCACACCAGAATATTCCCAACCTTCTACACTAGACCCTTCCTCACCTTCCAGAATGAACATTCCCAACCTTCCACACCAGAATATTCCTCACCTTCCACACCAGACCCTTCCTCACCTTCCAGAATGATCATTCCCAACCTTCCACACCAGAATATTCCCAACCTTCCACACCAGACCCTTCCTCGCCTTCCAGAATGATCATTCCAAACCTTCCACACCAGAATATTCCCAACCTTCCACACCAGACCCTTCCTCGCCTTCCAGAATGATCATTCCAAACTTTCCACACCAGAATATTCCTCACCTTCCACACCAGACCCTTCCTCGCCTTCCAGAATGATCATTCCCAACCTTCCACACCAGAATATTCCCAACCTTCCACACCAGACCCTTCCTCGCCTTCCAGAATGATCATTCCAAACCTTCCACACCAGAATATTCCCAACCTTCCACACCAGACCCTTCCTCGCCTTCCAGAATGATCATTCCAAACCTTCCACACCAGAATATTCCCAACCTTCCACACCAGACCCTTCCTCGCCTTCCAGAATGATCATTCCCAACCTTCTGCACCAGAATATTCCTCACCTTCCACACCAGACCCTTCCTCGCCTTCCAGAATGATCATTCCCAATCTCCCAAATTGGACCGACCCTTCCTCAATTTCCCAGCCAACCCTTTCCCACAGACTCCAAAAATACCTCATGGAGCAATCCATGGCAGGGCAGGACAACGCTGCCCACCAACACTCCAGAGGAAAACAGGGAATTAAATCATCGTCAGATTCCGTGCAAGAATTCCAGGTTAAATTCCTCCCATTTGAGGCTCGAATCAACTCCACACCAACCTACACCGGATTTGGTTCCCAGCCACATCAAAATTCCTCGTCCTGCTCCACGCTGTTTGTTTTGGATTCCCAGCCAGCCCATTGGATTGCATTCCCATTGCCATCGGAAAGAAATGCGCCTTATCCATAATAAAACTTGGATACAAGGAGCTGAATGACCCGGCCACTCCGACCTCCTCATTCCCTCAAAACACCTCTCCAACTCCAAGTTCCTCCACGGAAGGATTGTGTTGTGCTTTCCCTCGAGGAAAAGGGGATGAATATCCATGAATATCCACGGATGGAAGTCAATTTTCCAACAGTCGGGGAAACGGATACTCAACAAAGATTTGCAGTGGGATCTTTAAGGCCCCTTCCAACCCAAACCATTCCATGATTTCGTGGATTGCAGCTGAGACTGAACCCTCCAATCCCCACTTTGAAGGCTCCTCATCCAGCAGGGACAGCGCCGCAAACCACCCACGAAACTCCCAAACTCTTCCTGAGGATTCCCACCCAAGACCAACGGAAGATTTTATCATTTCCTCCCCGATTTCACGCAACCCTTTTGCTCCAGCAGAAGGAGGATCACGGGATATCCTTGGCGCAGCTCCTGTTTCCCCCACGTTTTCCCCGAATCCCACACCCTGAATTTTCCCTCCAGCCTCTCGTTCACGACTCGCAGCGGCCGAAAACCTCCGCGCTAAAATTGCCGGGAATTAATGAAGGTTTGTTTTGGTTTTTGCGGTTTTTTTTTTGTTATTTTCCCCCATGGATTAACAGCTACCAGTAGTCTCCCAGCATGAGGGTTAATTCCCACCGGGATACAGCGGAGCTGGATCAACAATCCAGCACCTGAAAGACGCAGCGAGGTACCAGCGGCACAAAGGAGATGCAAATAAATTTGCAAATCCGAGCATCAAAGACTCCACGAGATCTCGGAGTATTGAAAACATCTTTTCCCTGCGAGATACCGAAGGAACGGCAGCGGGAGCGATGGGAGTGGGAGGACAGGAGAATGGGGAAAAAAAAAAAAAAAAAAAAAGACAAAAAAGTGTGACTGCAGCAGGAGCTCGACAGTTGGAGAAATTCCAAAGGAACGGCAGAGCTTGGGCACGAGGAAAACGGTTGGGATGTTGGAGCCGGGTGGGGGTTGGGATCTGCTCCCAGGGAACAAGGATGAGACGAAACGGCCTCAAGCTCTGCCGGGGGAGGGTTAGGTTGGATTTTGGGAATATTCAGGCTGTCCAACCCTGCTCCAGAGGCGGATCCACAAACCCTGGAGGGATTTAACATCCCTGTGGATGTGGCGCTTTGGGGACGTGGCCAGCGGTGGCCTTGGCAGTGCCAAAGGAATGGTTGGACTCCTTGAGCGTGGAAATCTTTCCCAACCTCAACAATTCCGTCATTCTAAGAGAGATATTCGGGCAGCTGATATACGAGACAATTCCAACAGGGAACGACCAGAAAACAACGGGAGGAGGAGGAGGAAACTCAAAGGTTGATCCCAAGGGAAGAGGACAAAGGTCCTGGCACAGAAAAATGAGGAGCAGCTCCATGAAACACCTGTGGATGGAGTTTGCACATCCCTGCAGCTCCACCGAACTCCAGGAGCTCCGTGAAAAGCAAGCAGCCAGAAGGGATATTTTTGTCCTTCTGCAGCATTCCCGACAGAATTCCGAGTCTCTCCTCGCAGGGATGAAGGAGTTTCTGCTGGAGCCGTGAAGGAGGAAGCGGAAGGTGTGAAAAAAACACGAGCGAGGAGAAATGGAGCAGAAGGAAAACGTGAGGAACAAAGGCAGGAGGGGGAAAATTTTCCAGCAAATCCCTCAAGGCTTCTCAATAAATTTCTCAGACCTTCCAGGCCTGTTAAAAAGTCCGGGATAGCCGGGAAAATCCTGTTTTAGCAGCCATGAATCCCATAGGCAGGAGAAAAACCAAGGGGTGAGCAGAACGCTCTGGTTGAAGGCTTGGAAGGGGAAAGATGAGAAGGAAAAAAAAAAACCCCTCCCAAAGTCCCCCCAAAATAAGGAAAAACGAGGTCCTCAGGGAGATGGAGCCCAGGAACGATGAGGAGTTGGAAGAAAATGGAATAATTGGTTGGGATTTTTAATGTCCTACTGGAGCACGGCTGAGCCAACTACCTCCAGAAACAGATTTCATGGAATGGTTTGGGCGGGAAAGGGACCTTCAGGATCATCGAGTCCCACCCCCTGCCATGGGCAGGGACACCTCCCACTATCCCAGGTTACTCCAACCTGGCTTTGGACACTTCTAGGGATGGGGCGGCCACGGATTCTCTGGGAATTCCATTCCAGCCCCTCACCACCCTCACAGGGAAGAATTCCTTCCCAATATCCCATCTATCCCTGACCTCTGGCAGTGGGAAGCCATTCCCTGTGTCCTCCCCTCCATCCCTTATCCAAATTCCCTCTCCAGCTCTCCTGGAGCCCCTTTAGGTGCTGGAAGGGGCTCTATGGTCTCCTTGGAAATTTTTCTTCTCCAGGCTGGACATTCCCAGCTCTCCCAGCCTCTCCCCAGCCCTTGGAGCATCTCCTGGATTTGCTCCAACGGATCCAAGTCTGTCTTAAACAAACAGCAAAGGAAAGGAGGAAGAGCAGGTGACACGATAAATAAGATTTTGTCTCATCCCATTAAAATCAGGTGCCCTGGAAGTCATCACGGAGCTGTCAGGATGATTAATCCTTATTTTTCCACCACCGGAGCAGGGAATGATTTGCTGGGCTGGCAAGTGGGAAAACCAAGGGAAGAGGAGCCGGGTGCGTGTGGGAGAGAAGAGCTCCGGAGGCAGCTGGGATGAGGAGCTGACTCAAAACTTTGGGATCTGTGGTTGGAGCCGCAGACGGGGAGCTGAAAACGTAGGAGAAACTGTTGTGGGATAATCAGGCCGTAAAACAAGGGAATACCTGCGGCACCAGTCGAGTCAGGAGCCCCGCTTTGCATAAGGAATATTTAAATACGGATTTTCCCAGTCTTCAGGGCTCAGAGCAGAGTTTTAAACCAGTTTGGGGAGGTTTAAGCACCAGGAACTCAAGTTCTCCCAAGGAAGAATATCCTGGAAGAGAAGTCAGGGTGGTCTTGGGTGCACATGAAGAGGATCCATAAAGTAAAATATTTTCAGGAATTCTGACAGTGCTGGGGCTACTCTACAGGAAAGAGCCCATTTTCATCACCCACACTCCATCCAAAACAGGGAATCTTTCCCTGCTTTAAGGACAATAATTTGATTTTAAGACTAAAAATTATTCCTTCCTCACATTCCCAGGCTTTTCCAACTCCCAGCACCTCGAAACAAAGGGTGAGTATCACGGAAAGATTCTCGAAATCACAGAATAACTTGAGCTATTCCACAAGGATTGTCGAGTCCTGCACCGGACAGCCCCCAAAATCCCACCGTATCCTAGAGAGCCATTTCCAAAGGTTTCTTGGATCAGGACTCCAAACTCCACCACTCTGGAGAACAAAACAGAAACTACCACAGAACGGGAAGAGTTCCATCCATCCCACCCATCGCCCAACATCTTGGAAGCACTGGAGCTGTGGACTGTGAAAAACAGGGAATTATCGTCAGGGAAACGTTTCATTTTTTGTATTGCCATTTCTGCGATGACAACGCCGGGAATTGTTTACCTGTCAATTTTTGGCAAGTAATAACAAGGGCTTGTTGTAGCAATTAGGATCCGTTTTCATTACGCAGGAAGAACAAATGACCCGAATCCCGACTCCCACACCCTCTCCCAAAGGGTGAGGTGACCGAACCCTCCTTCTGAACCCGCTTCCCTTTGAATTCCAGCCTCCCCAGCTCTTTGTGAGAGTTCACAGCAGCCTCCTTTCCCAATAATAGGTGCCTGGAACAAAGCAGCTGGAAGGTTTGATTATCCCAGCCGTGCCTTCCGCCAGCAAATCAGGCTCCCGGCCCTGTGGGAGGGCAAAAAAAATTCCCCTTCTTATCCGTGTCACCCTTGTGACAGAGCTGCCGAGGGAAAATAGGGCAGAGGAAACGCAGGGATCCCTTGGAAAGACTGCAGAAAAAGCAGGTAACCAGGTTAAAGGGATGCTACGCCATGGAATTTTTTACGGGTGACGGGGGAATTTGGTGGATTTGACGCGATTCCCGAGGGTTCGAGCTGGATGCGGCTGAGTCGTGGTGGGGGCTTTTCATGGAAAAGCTCCTCACCTGGAAAGGTTCAAAGAAACCAAAACGTTTCCCGTGGTTAAACGAAGTTGGCGCTCCCGGAGAAGCCGCTCAAACCAGCAGGTCCTGCGTGCCCAAAGCCTTTAATCCCGCTAATTCCGCCCTCAAAGAAGTTTGGGAGCTCTTCCCGAAATGACAAAGCTGAGCAGCGAGGCCGGGAGATAAGGCGGGAATCAGCCGGGCCTGCAATTTGCCGGCTGATTAAATCCCTGGAGCAGCAGGAAAATTAGGGAAATCATCCCCCCAGACGTTTGAAGGAACCGCCGGCGGCCTCCTGGGATAAACGATCTCATCCCAGCGTTTGGGGGACGGCAGTGGTTGTTTGGGCATGGATGAGATGTTGTTGGAGCCTGCTCGGCCTGTCTGGAGCAGGGACGGGTTTCGGGCGGAGCGGGAGACTCATCCGAGCGAGTTGGCCAAGAACACTTCCCACCACAAACCGCCCAAAAAGTCGTTTGTCCGAAAAGTCTGAACCGCCTTGGGATGCTTTTCCAAGCGTGCTGAGCCTCCGTGGAGAAGGTCCACGGACGGCTGGATCTTGGCCACACGACGGCCACCAGCCCCGAGGTGCCGGGAGAGGGAGCCGGTCTCGTTATCCGGCAGAATTCTCCTTCCCAAGTGGCACCAGCAGGAAAAAAATCCAGAATGGTTTGGTCGGAAAGGATCTTCAAGAGCATCCAGTTCCAACTCCCTGCCTTGGACAACGTCCGCTATCCCAGGTTGCTCCAAGCCCCGTCCAACCTGGCCTTGGACAGTTCCAGGGATCCAGGGGCAGCCACAGCTTCTCTGGGAATTCCATTCCAGCCCCTCACCACCCTCCCGGGGCAGAATTCCTTCCCGATATTCCATCCATCCCTGCCCTCTGGCAGTGGGAAGCCATTCCCTGTGTCCTGTCCCTCCATCCCTTATCACAAGTCTGTCTCCAGCTCTCCTGGAGCCCCTTTAGGCACTGGAAAGAGCTCTGAGGTCTCCCTGGATCCTTCCCTTCTCCAGGCAGGAAATTCCCAGCTCTCCCAGCCTGGCTCCAACATGATCCAATGTTTTGAGGGGAAGGAAAACCAATCCCAACCCTGGAGGCCTTTCCAACTGAGACCCTTTAAACCCAAACATTTGAGCAGAAACTCATGGAGAACCGCCCGGCATCCCTGCTCAGAAACCGAGGGGAAGATTCCTGGATGACGTGGCATTCCAAGCTCACAGAGACAGATCCTGGGAGTCCGACCTCACCTCCAACCCCGAGAAAAAACAAAAAACCTCTTTCAGCTGCCCGGGCAACGAATTTCCAGGGAGGAATAGGAATTGCCAGACGTTGCCCCGCTCCGAGGGCGTTTCCGAGCCCTGAGCGACGCCTTCGTTGGGTTCTTCGCCCAACGGTGCCCACCCGGCTCAATTCCACTCGTCTGGACACGGATTCCTCGGAGCGATGTCGGAGCCGGAGGGAATCTCATCTGCCAATCTCAAAGTCGGTGACCCGTGCTCTTGGAAGCTACGGTTGAAAAGCGCGGCTTAAAAAGGAGGGACGATGATGAGGAGAGCAGGAAAATTCCCAAATGTCGAGATTTGGCATTTTGGGTGGTTTTTCTTAGCGCGTTTATGATTTACTCTCCTCAGGCTGACAAATTCCACTCGCACCCCGGCGAGGGTGAGACGGAAATTTAGGATAAAAAAGCTCCGGCTTGAGGTGGGGAAGGAGGAGACATCTCCTAAATCAGGGTCCCGATGAGATCCGCCCGCTCCTCCTTTTTTTCCTCCTTCGAAACGCGACAGAATAAATCCCTGCCGGCTTTAAATAGCGACCAAATTAACCGTGAGCAGCCAAAGCCACTCTGCCATCACCGGCTGCACTCAGAAATCTTTTTATAAAACCTTTTCCTCCCTCCTCGCACCAATTGAAAGCAACAAATCAATACCGAGAGAGAGCTCCAAAAACCAAATCTTATTCCGGCTGCATCGGGAATGCTCTTGGAGCACTGCTCGTGAAGGGTTGAATACTTTCAATTATTCTTCCTCCTCCTCCAGCTGACGGAAAAGTTCCTGAGTCAGACGTGGGGGAAAAAAACCCCCCTGAATCTGCTCAGAATATTTTCGCTTTTCGGAGGAGTTTAAGGCTTTTTTTAATGGGATAAAAGGAAATCTGTCAAGGGGAAGCGAACCTAAAACTGGGAGAGGAATAAGTGCAACACACGGAGCAGGTTGGAAGAGTTCCCGTTTGAGTCGAGGAATAAGGGAGAAAGGACGTTCCTTGGAAATGTGTTTTTGGTGGATTAAAGGGTTGGAAGCTCAACTGGAGCTTCTCCCTCTGATTTAGAAGAAGACAAGGAGAGATCCCACACCCTTTGTCATTCCTATTTCTGCGTCCTTGGAATTTTTAACCGGACTTCTTCTGATCTCCTGCGTCAGACGGATCCTGCCTCAAATGGCGTTAAGGCCTCGTTATCGTTCCCAACCAAAAATATTCCCGAGTCTCTCTGTGTCAAGGCCCCTCCGGGAGGGATTTTCCCAAAATCCAGCCTAATCCTCCCCTGGCATGGTTTGAGTTTCCTCTCGTCCTGCCCCTTGTTCCCTGGGAGCAGATCCCAACCCCCAGCCGTCTCCAGTGCTCTGTCAGCATCTTCCCAAAATGTTTTCCTCGTGCCCAACTTCTACTTGGAATTTCTCCAGGTGTGGAGTTCCTCATACAGACACATTTTTTTGTCCAATTTTTTCCTCCCCCCATTCTCCTGCCCTCCCGCTGCCATTCCTTCGGCATCTCGTAGGGAAAAGTTGGGATAAAAAACATTTCCAGGCAAATTTTGTGGAAAGCACAAAGGTTCGTCCGTGGAGAAGGATCTCCCCTCCAAAAAAATCTGTTCGGGGGCATCCTCAGACCGTCTCCGTGAGATCACATCCTGCCTGTTCCCTCATCCCTCAGACGTTCGGGATGAACCTCTCCCAATCCCGAGCTTTCCTGTGGAATTCTCGGTTCCATGAAGGAGTCGAAGCACGAGGTACAAGATCCTCAAACTATGGAATGTTTTTTTGGTAATTTGACCCTTGCCCCAAGGTTTCTCCTGTTCCCGCTCCAGCAATTCCAGCTGTAAATTGTCCTGATTAAAAATAGGGATTTTTACGCATTTATTTGACTACAGAAAATGTCATCCTCTATTCCAGATGCTCCAAACAAGACTCTTCCTTAAAAAAGCCTGTCTGGTCCGCTCTAATTCCCACAATTTCAGGCAAAACCATGAACTCATTTATTCCTGCCCTTCCTACCCCAAATACCTCGAAGGCTTCCCTAATTCCAAGACTTTCCAGGAACAGCAATTCCGAAAAAAAACCCACAGAGGCGACCACCAAATCTCCCTTTATTCCCCAGGATTTAAGTTTGGCTGGAATATTTTCCCATTCTCCACAAACAGGGATTTAGGAACTCGGCCGCCACTTGGGAACTGAATTACTGCCTGTGTTTTCCTCACAAAATTCCCTGTTTTTTTCCCCGTGCCTGCACTTCATTCCTGATCACAATCAAAGAGCTTCCATGCACGCAACTTCCACGCGTAGCCCGGAGCACCCTCAGCCCCCTTCACATCCAGTTTTCTTCTCCCGAGTTTCTGTCCCTTTGGATTAATTCCACAGTTATTGGGATTTTTCCCACCCCCACCACTTTTCTGCTCCGAGGTCGGAGTCGGGTGAGGGTCGGGATTTTCTCCCGAGGGAACCAGGGATGGGACAAGAGCAGGTGGCCCCAGGTGGCATCGGGAGAGGTTTACGTGGGATATTTTTGGGAGAATTCCTCCTGGAAAGGGCTGTCCAGGTGGGATCCCAAATCCCTGTGGAGGTGGCACTTGGGGACACGGTCGGTGGTGGCCTTGGAGGTGTTGGAGCTCAACCTTAAAGTTCCTTTCCATCCTAAACAATTCCATGATTCTACTTTTCACCTACCCAAGTAATTTATCCCTCATTCCCCTCTTACCCTTCCCTTCCCAATCCCTGTTTTTCGACAGAGCTTTCCGGGTTTTTGTACACCCCTTGGAAATTTGTGCCTTTCCAAAATTCCACGGGGCTTTGAGTTCTACCATTTAAGTTCACAAAGTTGTGGAATGGGTTGGTTTGGGAGGGATTGGATCAAAGCCCTTTCAGTCCCAACCACCTTCCAAGATCCCAGGTTGCTCCAAGCTCCATCCAACCTGGCCTTGGACACTTCCAGGGATCCAGAGGCAGCCACAGCTTCTCTGGGAATTCCATCCCAGCCCCTCAAAGTGAAGAATTCCTTCCCAATATCCCATCTAACCAGTGGGAAGCCATTCCCTGTGTTCTGTCCCTCCATCCCTTTATCCCAAGTCCCCCTTTCCAGCTCTCCTGGAGCCCCCTTAGGCACTGGAAGAAGCTCCAAGATCTCCTCAGAGCATTCCCGAAGGCGAAATGATTTCTGCCAGCCAGGAAAATCTGACGTGGATCAGGAAAAGAGCAGGGAGACGCTTGGATCAGGGAATGTGGGTGGAGGGAGATCCGTGAGTCACCCATTACCTTCAACTGCTTCCACGAGCAGGTTTGTACCCTCTGGAAATTCCCTTTTCCATGTTCTCCGGGACAAAACCAACCGCAGGAAAACCGTTCACGGCACTGAGATATCCAAAAGGCCGCCCCAGGCTCTCAGCTTCCCATATTTAGGAGTCTCCCGTGTTCCATTGGAGGGAAAGGGAACCAAGAATGGAATTGGAATTCCCGGCTTTGTAGCGGGATTTGACACAAGGAGGGGACAACTCTTAAGCTCAGCCTGTTTATCCCTAAAAAAAACCCCTCCTCTTCTCCAGGATTAGACACCCCCAGCTGCTCCCGGTGCTCCAGACCTTTCCCCAAATCCATTCCCATCCCTGGACACTCTCCAGCCTCTCCACGTCCTTCTTGTCACGAAGGGACCAAAACCCTTTTTTTGGGATTTGAGGTCCCTCAGCACGGCGGGAAATTCACTTCCCAGATCCAGGTATTCCCACGAAATTACACCCCCCCAAAAAAAATTTCCACTTTTTCCACAGTAAAAAGCCTCCAGGCTCCATATTTGCACATGCCAGGAGAATCCCGATTTTTCTACGATCCCTACTGCCCAAAGGACGGCCACCTCAGAATTCCAAAGGCCGCAGACCCCCTCCGAGGGCTGATAAGGCACTTAATGAGCTGATAAGGCACTTAATGAGCTGATAAGGAACACATGGAATGAAGCAAATCTGACCTGTGGCTTAAAAGTCTGGATCGGGATTTTAATACGTGGAAAAGCATTGGATTGTGCTGCCAAACCTGCTCCTCCTGCACACCCAGCTCGGCTTTTCCCAAGGGTTTTCGTTAATTTGGAGCTTCCCAAAAGAAAACCACTTTGGGGGACTCCGGAGATGATAAATCAAGACCTGTTTTCCTCCCTGTGCTATTCCCATGGGTTTTCCCACAAAAAAATCTTTCCCAACCTCGTTCTGCGCTCCGAGCGTTACGATGAGGGTGGTGAGGGGCTGGGATGGAATTCCCAGGAAAGCTGCGGCTGCTCCATCCCTGGAAGTGTCCAAGGACAGCTCGGACGGGGCTTGGAGCAACCTGGGATGGTGGAAGGTGTCCCTGCCCATGGAAGGGGGTTGGGAATTATTTTTAAGGTCCCTTTTCAACCCAACACATTCTTTGATCTTATTCCCACTCCCATCCTGATAAAAATCCCTTTCCCGTGCCCCTCCCAGCCGAGGGAAGAAAAAAAAGGGGGAATTGTTCAGGTGAGCTGGAGTGTGACAGAACAGGAATTATTCCAGACTGATTTATCGGGGTATGGAGACTTCTGGGCAAAGGGTTTTCCTCAATTAAAGAAAAAAAAAAAAACAAAAAAACCGCTCAGGGACTTCCTGATAAAACAGAAAATTCCCAGACACAAAATGTGGATCACTGCAGGATTTTTAATGGATTTTTGGGGGCTGCAGCACCCGCTTCCAAAGAGAAAATTCCCAACATGGAACAGTATGGATTCCTCAAGGTGACATTCAGGAGATGGGGGAGAAGAAAAAAGCTCCTAAAAGGATGGATTCGTTTGGAATTTCCTCCTTGCCGGCAGCTCTGACAGATCCGACGGCGTCTCCCAGAAATGGTGCGGAAGGTGGGAATAGGGAAGGGAGCGGTCTCAGACCCTTGGGAGAAGCAGCAGTTGCAATGAAAATCAATTTAATGTGGAATTAATGGAAAATAAAGAGGCTTTTCCGTGTTTTTGTTGCCCGGCTGCTCCATTTAATCCAGACGCACTTAATTAGGGGCACACCAATCCCGAGGGAAGCCGCTCCCGTCCCAGCACCGTCCCCACAGGAATCAGCAATCCAAGACCTCCAACCCAGCAGGATTCCTGATCCATTTAGACTGGATTTAAGGAAGGAATTCATTACAGCGAGGGTGGTGAGGGGTTGGAATGCAATTCCCACAGAATTCCACCGCTTCCCTGGAAGTGCCCAAGGCCAGGGCTCGAGAGGGTTTGGAGCAACCTGGGATAGGGGAAGGTGTCCCTGCCCATGGCAGGAGTTGGAATGAGACCATTTTTAATCCAACCTATTCCATGACTCCATGATTAAGAAGAATTCCTGACCCGTGGACAATTCCAAGCCCAGCAGCCTCAGCCAGCAACCTCCGACCCCAATCCCACTATTTTTTTCTGGGAATGGAGGCAAATCCCCACCCACCTCACCCAGAGCCCACTGAAGCGGTCAGAGATCCGTGAGCACAAATCCCTCAGTTCCTCTTCTTCCAAAAGATATTTTCGCCCTTTTCCTAATTTTTTTTCTTCCCTTTTTCCTAGTTATTCCCAAATATTCCTGACGACATTAAATCTTCCCGAGGAATTTTGTTCTGCTCTTCTTTTTATTTTTTTCCAAGCAGCCCAGCTGGGAAAGGCTCCATGGGATTCCTCCTCTCCCTGTCTTTGAGAGGATCCATGGATGCTCCCGTTGGATTAAAGGGAGCAAAGAACCTGGGGAAGCATCCAGAAATCCAGGTCCAAAAATGGATCCAGAAAACCCTTAAGAGGCAGCTTAATTCCCAATAAAATTGAGGATGCACCCATGGATCCACCAAATCCTCGTGTCCGTGCTTGAGGAAGCTTGGGGCGCGTCCCAGAACGCGAGGAATTTAAAAACGGACTCCAAAAATATTCCTGAAATATGGAAAAGAAGGAATATGGGCTCTTCAAGGAGCAGCATTTTCCCTTCCCAGCCCACCTGGAATTCGGAATCCAGGGACAGCTTCACTTGGAGCCTTTGAAAGGATCTAGAGTCCAAAGAGATCCCAAAAAAAAAGCTGGGAAAGGGTTTTGGAAAAAGGTATGGAATGACAGGATAACAGGGAATGGAGGCAAGAGGGCAGGGTTGGGTGGGATACTGGGAAGAAACTCCTCTCTGGGAACGTGGTGAGGAATTCCCAGAGAAGCTGTGGCTGTCCATGGATCCTTGGAAGCGTCCAAGGCCATGTTGGAGCAACCTGAGATAGTGGAAATGATCCCTTCCCATGGAAAGGGGGTGGAATTCAGTGACCTTTACATCCTCATCCAACCAAATTCCATGATTCAATGATTTGAGCGGTCCCGACACCCCGGACCGATGGCGGGCTGAAATTCCAAACCAACCGGAATTCCCACCTTATCCCAAGGCACCCCATTGTCCATCCTCCTCTTCCAGAAAAGGAAACCACCCCGTTTCCATCCCATAATTGCACTTTTCCCTGCTTTTCCACGACCTCTCCCAGCCGGGCATGAAGCTCGCGAGGAAGATCAATAATTAAAGAAAAAAAAACAAACCGATGTAATTCCGTGGCGGCGCTTCCCAAATTAACGCTTTCCAACGGTTTTCCCGAACGCTCTGGGAATCATTTCCATTCCGGCACGGAGCAGAGAAGGGAAGATCAATTAAAAAAAAAAAAAAACGCAACGAGGCAGAGAGGGAAATGTCAGCACCTTGGGAAGAGGTGGCCCAGAATCCGCCGGAATCCGGCCCCGGCGCGAACGGATCGGGCGCGTGTGGGTTTTCCGCACGGAAAACGCCGGAAGGAAGGAGCCGTGCCCCAATCCGGGGATTTTTTTGATGCTTTTTGGTGGTGAAGAATAACGGGACAGAGCAGGTGGAGGCAGCCATGGCCCGGGAGATGAAATCCCAGGAAAACGGGAAGAGGGTGGGAGGTGTTCACCTGGAGAAGGGAAGGAATCTTTGGAGACATTTCCAGGGATTAAAGCGGCTCCAGGAGAGCTGGAGAGGGAATCGGGACAAGGGATGGAGGGACAGGACGCAGGGAATGGCTTCCCACTGCCAGAGAGCAGGGATAGGTGGGATATTGGGAAGGGATTCCATCCCGAGAGGGCTGGGATGGAATTCCCAGAGAAGCTGTGGCTGCCCCTGGATCCCTGGAAGTGTCCAAGGCCAGGGTTTGGACAGGGCTTGGAGCACCCTGGGATCTTGGAAGGTACCCCTGCCATGGTTGGTTTTGAAGGTCTCTTCCCGCCCACACCATTCCAAAAGCTCTGCTCTATCCCAGAATCCCAAATTTCCCAGCTCCATTCCAGCCAGGAACAAAACCTCCCAGGATCCCACTGCCAGGAAAAATCCAACAAACAAACCCTTCTCCCTCTGAGAATCCATCCCATTTGCTCCAAGTTTTATGAGACCTTCCTCCACAATCAGAAATTTCCATGTTTTTCCCCATGGGAACGGTGGTTCCTGGTCTTGGAATGACACCACTGGGTCACTCTGCTGCCTCTTCCCACTCCTTCCCGTTTATTGTTGGGAAAGACTTGGGAAAAAAAACGGGAATAAGATCTATTTTCCCCTCGGGAATGTGGAGATGGGGATATCCAGATTCCCAAAAGTCAGAGTGTTGCTTTTAGCCCCCTGAAAAAAAATGGGATTGGTGGGTTTATCCCCCTAAAAATCAGGATGGTTGAGCTGGATGTGGGAATGTTTAACGGGCAGGAGCAGGAGGAAGGAAATAACCCAAATCCCTGGATCTGTGAAGATCAAGGAAAGAGCGAGGGATGAAGAATTTGAGACAGGAGGTGCTTCAGGAGCTAGAAAACAACAAAAAACCCCCGGGATTTGGGGATGCCTGGGAGCAATTTCAGGGATAACGACGAATTCCCAAGGGCACTGGGAGGTCTGGAGCGCTCCACTTCTTCCCCTCAGCACCTGGAGCACATTTATCCCTCAAACACTTCTTGGCAGCTGGAATTAAAAATAGCCAGCCTGGAAGAGCTGGAAAATTGGGAGGGGGGAAAAAAAAAAAAAAAAAAAGAAATTCCAGCCGGAATGTTTATTTTTGGGAAGAGCCAGAGGAGGAAGAGGAAAGGTCGGGGTTCAATGCGTTATTTAGAGCATGTAAGGAAATAATCACTGGAGCAAAAATGCAGGAGGCAGAGCAAGGAATGATAATTTGAAGGAATTTTTTTTTTTTTTTTTTTTTTTGTCACTGGAACAACTTGGGATCATCTTAAACAAATCTTAATCATCAAAACGAAATTCCCACTGATTTTTTTATCAGCCAGAGCAAACATTCCTGGATAAAAAACTGCACAGAACAGCGACAGCAGCCACAGCACGGCCCCCCAAAATTCCCAGACCTGGTGATTTGGGATCCCTCCCCTAAATCCAGGCCCCTCCACGGCTCTGTTCCACAATCAGGGAATGCGTGGTTTTATGGGATTTGACATCGATTTGACTCTGGAATCTGCCTGAATTCCCAGCTGTATTTTGTGGTTTGGATTTGGGATTTTTTTTTTTTTTTTTTTTTTTTAAAGGGTTTTTGGGTCATTATTTGGTTGGGTTTTTTGTGGTGTCTGTTCCCAAATTCCCAGAGGTGGGACTCCAAAAATCCATAATTCCTCAGGAAAGGAATGACAGCACCGCAAAGCTTTGGTTCCCTGGGAATGGTTGGAGGAGTTCCCAAAAGCCTGGAACTTCGGGATCGAGGCCTAAGCAGGTCACCATCAAATCCAGGCAAAAAACTATGGATTCATCCAAATTTTCTGGAAAATGGAGAGGGGGGGGAAAAAAGCTTCAAAGGAGCACAAAGTTGAAGGAATTCCTTCCCTGGAGCTCCGCCTGAGAACTTCAGGATTATCCATGGGAAAGGAGCCGCGGGATGCGTCAAGGATTCTCCAACTTCCCACTAAAGAAGGGATTTGGTGGCCCACGGGACAGGATTTTCATGGAACGGATTCCAGGCGTTCCCAGGGAGTGTGATGTCCAGCCAACCAGACAAACAACGTTCCCGTACTTTTCCAGGAGCCTGGAATTCCAGGAAACTCCCCTTTTTAAAAACGACTGCGGATCATTTGGGATGATCCAGAGATGTCAAGGCCTGGAAACCCTACAAAGGTTGGACAACCCGTAAAAACTACTTGGGGCTGGATCCGGGGTAAAAAACGGTTCCTTATCCCAACAAAACAGCGGCGCCGACGAATAAAATCCAGAAAAAAATCGGGATAAAACAGAACCGACCGATTTTCATGGGTATCAGGGAAACCCATCGTGAAACACAACCTGAGCCAGGATTGGGAAAACCTTCAGGAGCCTCCCTTTCCTTCCAACCTTTTAGGGTTGAACTCCATGATTTCAAGGGTCTTTCTCCAGCCTTAAACCATTCCATAAATCCCTGACCCCCTCTTTGCTCCCACCAGCACAAGCAGCCAACCCCACGGCACAGCGGGACGTTCCCAAAAAATCCCTTTGAAGCCATCTCCAGCCTCTCTGGAAAAAGAGCAGCCCAAGGACATCTGGCTCACAGACAGCCCAGACCTTGGATAGTCTGGATTTGCAGCAGGAAAAATCCAGGAACGGCGGATTTGGGTGGGAAAAGCAAAGACTTCCCTGGAAAACGAGGGCCTCCCCCACAGGCCTTTCTTCCCAAAGGAAGCACTGGAATGCTCTTTTCCAGTGGGATTAATGCTGGGATTATCCTGAAAATCCACCCCTGGCTCGGGTGGGATGGGTTGTGCCACCACCAGTGACACTAAATTTCCAATTTTTGGAGTAAAATTCTCCCAAATTTAGGCTTTTTAGGCCTAGAATTCCTCCCGGTGCAGCAAGCCCAAGATCCCGCACTCCAGCTCCAGGCCAGGTTGGATGGGGCTTGGAGAAAACTGGGAAAAGTGGGATTAGGTGGGATTTAAGGCCTCTTCCAACCCAAACCATTCCAGGATTCTGTAATTCAGGATATTCCATGAAAATCCCTTCGGGGGAAGGGGAAGGCTGCTGGATGCCTCGAGTTCTCCCTCTTCCACCCATCCCAAGGGATGGGGAAGGAACAAAACCCTCAATCCCCTCGAAATCCACACGGGATAACACTCGGAGAACTCCAAAATCCAGCAAAAACCCACGCAAATAATCCAAGATTCCCACATTCCTGGACTAATCCGTATCCACAACCGAACCCCGCCGCCCTCCCCTCTTCCACAAAAACATCGGTTTTCCGCTCCGGCAGCGCCAAACCCGGCTCCCCACATTTTGCAATCCCGCCGTATTTTTTTTTCTTTTGGGATCGACGAACATCCATCCGGGAAAAAAGACATTCCACGGCGGAAGGAGCCCAACCAACCCCGATCCCTGGACGCGGAGGCGCCGAGGGAAGCACCACATCCCAATCCCAGCCCTTCCCGAGCCACCTGCTGCTCGCAGGGCCCTGACAGCTCACTCCAAACATCCCAAATCCGTCCATTTTCTAAGGAAAACGTGGTTTTTTGTTGGTTTTTTTTTTTCCCCACCACCCTTTAATCCCACCCAGCTGCGTGTGCCAGGTGAAGCTCCGGAGCCGGCGGAGCAGCTGCGGATTTCTCCGTAGAGGTCACTCAAGGGGTCGATTCAAGTGGGAATAAATAGGAGGATGGAGAAACCACTCGGAAAATTACTCGATAAATGAGGGAATAAGCAAACGACGGAGGGGGGGAAAACAAAAAAATAGATAAGGGAATGAATAAATAAATAAATAAGGGTATAAATAAATAAGGATATAAATAAATAAGGATATAAATAAATAACTCCACTCCCATCCTGCAGTTTTCGCAGCCAGAGGGGGAACGCGGGGAATGGGGGAAGCGGCGGAGGGAAGAGGGGGAAAAATAAATAAAAATAAAATAAAAATAAAAATTAAAATAAAATAAAATAAAATAAAATAAAATAAAATAAAATCCCGAAGCGGCAGCTCCGTCGTCCGCGTGAAATAAATACATCCCGAACAACTCTGCCCCTCCACCTTTCCAAAAAAAACCAGCGGATTCGGTCCTCCGGATCCCCGCCCCGAATTCCGGCGCTGCGCATCCCGCTGCAGCCCCCCCACCTCCTTCCATCCCTCCCTCCCTCCCTCCTCTCCATCCCACCCGGCTCCATCCCTGCCCGCTCCCCTTTCCCGGCGCATCCCCGCATCCACACCCACTCCCACGCCTCCCCGGGAGCTGCTCCCCCCCTCCTCGCCCTGCCACACCTTACACCTCCACGAAAACACCTCCCGCATCCCATGGGATCCATCCCGGGCATCGGCGACCTTCCCCTCCATCCCCCCGGCCCGATCCCGAGCGGAGCATCCGAAGGGAGAGGGATGGGGTTGGATCCTGCCCTTCCAAAGGGTGGGATTTTAACACACCACACCACCCCCCCCCCCACCCAAATCCATCCTGCGGAGGGTGGGATCCGGCACCTCCAAACCCCTTCCGTGGGGAGCAGGATGGGATCCAGCACCTCCAAACCCCTCCAAGAAGGGAAGCGGGGTGGGATTTAACCCCTCTGGCCGGGAGCGGGATGGGATCCAGCACCTCCATGAGGAGCAGGATGGGATCCAGCCGTTCCAAACCCCTCTCAAGAGGGGCAGGGTGGGATCCAGCACCTCCATGAGGAGCAGGATGGGATCCAGCCCTTCCAAACCCTCTCAGGAGGGGCAGGGCGGGATCCAGCACCTCCATGAGGAGCAGGATGGGATCCAGCCCTTCCAAACCCCTCTCAGGAGGGGCAGGGCGGGATCCAGCACCTCCATGAGGAGCAGGATGGGATCCAGCCCTTCCAACACCTCCCCAAAAAAGGGGAGCAGGGTGGGATTTAACCCTTCCGGAGGCAGCAGGATGGGATCCAGCACCTCCATGATACCCCTCAAGGAGAAGAGGGTGGGATCCAGCTGCTCCATCGGGGAGCGGGATGGGATCCAACCCCTTCCAACCCCCCCTAAAAGGGAAGCAGGGTGGGATTTAACCTCTCCAGAGGGAGCAGGGTGGGATTTAACCTCTCCAGAGGGAGCAGGGTAGAATCCAGTCCTTCCAAACACCCCCTAAAAGGGAAGCAGGGTGGGATTTGACCCCTCCAGAGGGAGCAGGATGGGATCCAGCCCTTCCATAGGGAGGAGGATGGGATCCAGCCCCTCTAAACCCCCCTAAAAAGGGAAGCAGGGTGGGATTTGACCCCTTCATAAGGAATAGGGTGGGATCCAGCCCTTCCAAACCCCTCCAAAAAGGGAAGCAGGTTGGGATTTGACCCCTCCATAAGGAACAGGGGGGGATCCAGCCCCTCCATAGGGAGCAGGGTGGGATCCAGCCCTTCCAAACCCCCCCAAAAAGGGAAGTAGGTTGGGATTTGACCCCTCCATAAGGAACAGGGTGGGATCCGGCCCTTCCAAACCCCCCCAAAAAGGGAAGCAGGGTGGGATTTAACCCCTCCAGAAGGAGCAGGGTGGGATCCGGCCCTTCCAAACCCCCCCAAAAAGGGAAGCAGGGTGGGATTTAACCCCTCCATAAGGAACAGGATGGGATCCAGCCCCTCCAAACCCCTCTCAGGAGGAGCAGGGTGGAATCCAGCCCTTCCATAATCCAGGGAACAGGGATCCAGCCCAAACCACGGGGGGCAGGACGGGATCCAGCCCCTCCATAAAACCCCCAGTGAGGAGCAGGGCGGGATCCAGCCGCTCCAGGGGTAAACCAGGTGGGATCCAGCCCCTCCATAACCCCTTCCAAAGGGAGCGGGGTGGGATCCAACTCCCCTCTCCCAGTTCTCCCCGACACCCAGGGTGGGGTTGAGCTCCGTCCCCCTTTTTCCCCATCCCCTTCCTGCAGCCACGGGGAAGCAGGTGGGCGAATCCAGCCCCCCCATCCCCCCCGCCGCCATGCACCAAAATCTGGGAGAGGGGCTTGGAATTCTCCAGCCGAACCAACACCTGGATGCAGCGCAGGTGGGGACGCCCCCAACCCTGCGATCAAAGCGAAGCCACCAAATCCGATCCAGAGGAGGAGGGACCGCTCCCCTTCCCAAAAACACGCTGAGACCCCCCAAAGTGGTGATGGGGGGGGGAAAGACCCCCCAAGGGCACCTCCAAGAGGGGGGGGCACCCCCATAAGCGCCATGTGGAGAGGAGGGTGATGCAAGAAGGGGTCCCTAAAAGGGTTTTTTTTTGGGGGTGTTGAACCTAGAGGCGCAGCCCCCACCCCCCCAACCAGCCCACCCCCCCACTCCCCCCCCCTTTCCCCGCCGCGATGCCGCTTCTCACCTCTCCGCCATGATCCCCGGCGGCTCTACCGCTCGCCGCCGCCGGTGCCGGTCCCGGTTCGGGCTCCCATGGCCCCCCCCCGTCCCCACCCCGTGACCGGCCCCGAGCCCCCCCCCCCCGCCGGCCCCTCCTCGCTCCGTGCCCGCCGCGGCCGCTCCCGGCGCGCTCTGAGCGCGGCGGCCCCGCCGCGTCCCCGTCACCAGCGACAACGGCGGCGCGGCCAATGGGGGCAGCGCTGGGGGGCGGGGCCTCGGCCAGGGACACGCCCCCCTCCTGCGGCAAAGCCACGCCCGTATTCAAATGAGCACCACCCCGCGGGGGATGATGGGAGGGGTAGGAGGATGGGGTTTTGGGGGTGAGGCGCGCGTGTTCTGGGAAATACGGTAGCGCTGCCCGCTGTGAGGGGGCCGCGGAGAGTGATGCGCGTGCGCACTGGGAATTACGGTGATGGCGGAGAGATGCGGCGCACGCTTGTAATTACGGTGGTTTCATGGTGCGCCTGCGCACTCGGAAGTACGGTAGTTCGGTGACGCGCGTTTGGAATTACGGTAGCTATGTTCCGATGCGCACTCGGAAATGCGGTGGCGATGTTGGATGCGCATTAGGAAGTACGGTAGTTGTGTTGTGGTGCGCACTTTGAAATACGGCAGCTGTGGCGCGCAAACTCAGTTGTGATTCCGGTATTATTTGTGATGCCCGTTGGTAATTACGGTAATTTTGCGCATGCGCGTTTTAGCAACACCGTACTTCTGGTATTATGTGCGGTTGGCATTACGGCAGTTGTGGTGCGCATGCACGCTGGGAGATACGGTATGGGCGCGATACGCACTTGGAAATACGGTAGTCACGCGCGCAGGCGCGTTTAGAAACGGTAGTCATTACGCGCATGCGTATGGGGAAATACGATACCTCTGGAATTGTGGCACTTGAGATGGGATACGGATTTGTAATTACGGCAGCTCTGCTTGTATACGCATTTGGAATTACGGCGGTAGTGATGCGCATGTGCATTTGGAACTACGGTAGCGTGGTGCGGCGCGCATGCGCGTTTGTAAATACGGTACTTGCAGAGGCTCATTTATAACTACGATCCGGTGTGCGCATGCGCTCTTGGAAACACGCTAATTAGACAATGCGCGTTGTACATTACGGTACTTAAGGTGCGCATGCGCACTTCGAAGTACGGTAATTGTGTGATGCGCGTGCGCATCTAGAGTTACGGTAACATGCGCATTTAGAATCCGTTACTCTCAGTGCGCATGCGCGCGTTGAAATTACGGTACCGGCGTAATGCGCGCGTTAAAAGCCGGTATTTACTTTGCACATGCGCATTTGAAATAACGGCGGTGGCACTGCGCATGCGCGCTGGGGATTACGGTACCGGCGTGATGCGCATTTGTGGGGGCGGGGAACAGACAAAAAAATACGGTACCGCGGCGCGCATACACATTTGTAAATACGGCAATCCCGTATTTCCCGAGGCGCACGGGAATGGGAGCTGCTGTGGGCGCTCTGTGCGTGTTGTGTGTGCCCCTCCGCCAAACTCACACGTCGGGGTCCCCCAGCACCCCAAAACACCCCGCTGCACCCTGTGGGACCTGAGCCCCGCTCCCACACTGTCCCCCCGTGTCCCCACACCCCCCATCCACATCCGTGTTCCCATTCCCAGCCTGGTGTCTTTGGGATGGGGGACCCCAAACCGGGAGGCTCCGACCCCTCTGTGTCCCCCCAGCGCTGCCCAGCCTGGGGGTCCCCTCTGAAATTTGTCCGCTCCAAACTTTCCCCTCGATCCCTTCCTGCTGCTCCATCAGATTTTCCCTCATCGCCCCCCAAACCCCAAACACCTCGAGGAACGAAGCACAAATTATTTTTTCGGAGGATAAAGGACGGCTTCTGGCCACGGTGACAACGGAGTCGAGGACACCACGAGAACTTGGGAGCAGCTTTCACCCCGTGGCCAAAACCTCGGGAATTCAGCCTGTCAGGAGGGGGACAAGTCCGGTCACGGTGCGAAACCAACCACAAAACCCTTTTATTCCCTTTCCAGCCTCAGCATAATCCCTGACTTGCAATTTTTCCAGGAATTTGGCCGGCTGTCTCGGCAGGATCGGCGGCTCCGCCGTGCCCGGGGCTCCAGGTGATGCTCACATCTTCTGTTCTTCCACGGCTGCGAGAGCTTCCTCACGTCCAACCCGTGGGGGGATTTGTTTTTTGGTTTGTTTTTTTTTTTTTTTTTTTTGGGAGCAGGACGACCCAAAACCCGTCGGGTTTTCTCCTCCGAGCTCCTTCGGGACGTGCGTGGAGCGGGATGGAGGCTGGGAAAAGGTGAGTCGGTAAAATTTTGGCGTTTTCCTGGGCTTTTTTCTCCTGCTCCTGTTGCTCTTTAGATTTCGTTTTGGAAACGTTTAGTTTTGGGGCTGGTTTGGGGGCTTTTTTTTTAATTTGGTTTTTTTTTGTTGTTGTTGTTGGTTGTGGGTTTGTGGGGTTTCTTTCCCAATTTAACCTGATTTATGCAGCATAAAAGAGCAGCTTTGGTCCTTTTCTCTAAGCATCCTGATCCGACAAAGACCATTCCATCACCGAATCATGGAATGGTTTGGGTTGGAAGGGAATTTCATCGAGCTCCCACTATCCCAGCTTGCTCCCAGCCCCGTCCAGCCTGGCCTTGGACACTTCCAGGCGGGAATCAGGATGTCTCTGAGGGGTGTGATGTGGCACTCGGGGACTTGGTCGAGGTCCCTTAAAGCCCAAAACAATTCCATGATTCTCTTCCTGGACACGGCCTCCCTTTGTTCTACCTGGAGCTTTTCAGGGAAGCTCCAAGCAAATTTCTCTGACTTTTAAACCTCGATTAAATGCGAGATGCCAACAACTCAAGCCCGTGAATTCCCGCTGTCTCCGTCGCTATGGAAACGCGAGACTGTTGTCTTTTAATATTTTTAAGTTATATAAAGGCTTGGAACAACTCTGAAAACTCCCCCAACAATTAAGGAAGAAGTGGGAAAAAAAAAAAAATCCACTTTTCCATCACGGAGATTATGGAAACGGAACACCTTGAAGGTCTCTCCCAACCCAAAAAATTCCTGTTTGCTGCCCACGCTGGGAATAAAATCCAATCCCATTTATTCCACTGCGTCTCCACAGCCCAAACCTTTGAGTGCTGATGCTTTAATCCCATCGTTGCTCCCTCCCCGTTCCCCCCTGGCCTGTTGCAAATCCAACTTTAAGGAATGAAGCTGGAGAACAAGACTCGTTCGGAGCATTTTTTTGGGAATGATTTTTTTCCGTGCCGGTGAATTCGCTCTCCTGCTGTTCACAGAACCCTGAGCAGTTTCTAAATTCATGTAAAATCTTCCTTTCTGTTTGCCTGGCTGCTCCGAAAGGTGTCCGTGTCCAGCTGGGAAATTGGGAAACGTTGTTGTTGCCCCAGCTGGGAGCGGGAGCCGCAGGAGTTCAGCCGCCAAGTCACAAAGGCCTCTTGGGTAACACCGGATTCGGGGAGTGGAAAATACAATTCCAGTCCTCGAGCGCCGGTACGTGAGTCCTCTCCTGGTTCTTGAGCAACCTTCCCAGGGAATAACAAAACCTGGGAGGAGAGGAGGGCGCGGAGCGTCCTGGTGTGCAGAGGCCAGGGAGAAACCCGGATAATTCCCTTTAAGGAGTCCCGGTGAACGGGCTGCGCTCCTAAATCCTTATGGAATGGTTTGGGTTGGGAAGGGACCCTGAAATCCACCCGGTTCCATCCCCCGATGATCCCGATCCCTTTGTCCGGGCTGCTTTTCTCCAGAAAGGTGAATTCCGTGTCCGTGGGGTTTGGTTTAGGCAGAGCCGTCACTCCAGAGGCTTTTCCAGGCTCCCTCCCCGGGGTCGGATGCAGCCCCCCAGGAGCAACGGGATGCCGACAGCGGGATCCTGGAGGGAAGGGATGCGGCCGATGGATTTGCTTCCTTTGTTTCCCGTGAGAAGTTTGATTTGCCTGAAATCTCTGGAGAAGAGCCTGGAGCGACAGGGCAAGGGGAATGGCTTTAAATTTACAGGGGGAGTTTGGGATTTCGGGAAGGAAATCCTCACTGTGAGGGTGGTGAGGGGTTGGAATGGAATTCCCAGAGAAGCTGCCTCATCCCTGGAAATGTCCAAGGCCAGGTTGGACTGGGCTTGGAGCAACCTGGGATGGTGGAAGCCGTCCCTGCCCAGGATGTTGGAATTAAAGACCTTGAATGTCCCTTCCCACCCAAACCATTCCAGAATTCCCTGACCCGGGTGCTCTGGATTGCCCCAAACCTTCCATGAGGGTGGGGACAGGGA
This sequence comes from Progne subis subis, assembly GCA_022316685.1. Classification (NCBI taxonomy): domain Eukaryota; kingdom Metazoa; phylum Chordata; class Aves; order Passeriformes; family Hirundinidae; genus Progne; species Progne subis. The sequence goes on from JAKJHU010000736.1 coordinate 89,260, forward strand.
GGGCAGGAGGTGACAACACCCCAAACTGGCGGCCCAAGTTCCCTGTGGATGGTGAATAATGACACGGAATTGGTGCCGCGAGGGGTCTGTGGCGCCCAGCCGATCTGATTTGAAGAATTTCGGAGTTTGTTCTTGTTATAAGCATTTTTAGCTGCGTTTTTCCTTTGGATCATTGTCCCTCCCTTTTTCTCACAGCTTGTGTTTTGTGTTTCTTTGCCGTTCTCTACCCGTTTTTTTCTTAAAATTGATATTTTTTTTTCCCTTTCCCCTCTATTTTTGTGCCTTCATTGCTTAATCTTAATAATTTCTTTAGGTGGAGTTTTCTAACCAGGTGTTTTCTCATCTAATTTTTGGCAGCCTTTCTCCCCCAGGAGGCCTTTGCTGGGTGGTTTGGTTTTGGCATTTGTTCTGATTTATTCTGGTGGGGCTTTATGTATTTACTTAAAGCAGCAGTTTTTTATTTTTGGGGTTTTTTGGGGGGGAGTTTTTTAGTGGTTTTGTTTGTTTGTTTGTTTGTTTGTTTTTTTAATCTTCAGGGGGTTGTTTTTCCTTCCCCATCTGCTTACGGGAGGTCTGTTGATGGATTTATCAATTGCAGCTGGTTTTGAGAGCCAGGGGATAATAATAATAATCATATTAATAATAATAATAATCATCATATTAATAATAATAATAATCATATTAATAATAATAATAATAATAATAATAATAATAATAATAATAATAATAATAATATGTGGAAAATCAGGGGCCCTGAATTCCACAGGACATGGAAAAGGTGAACAGCGCTTTCACCTCCACACCAAAGTGTCACGAAATTGTTTAGGTTGATTAAAATCTTGCTGTCAAAGCTGGTTTGATATAAATTACGTTTTATTCTGTTTTATCCGTATAAAGTTTGAGGGAAAGGTTCACTCTACTAATTAAAATCGCATCACAGAATGATGATGGTTGGGAAACACCTCCAAGATCTTCAATTTGCTGTGTGGATGAAACATAAAGGGAAATATCAAATTAGAATTAAATTAGAATTATTTATGGGGATAAGGGAGCTTTGAGAAAGCTTAGCGGCATTTTATCATGGGTTTATAACTGGTTTATCATTGTCTTATCAGTGGTTTATCATTCTTATCAACGAAGTGGTTAATTAGGATTGGCCACAATTAGAAGAGGGACGGAGCCGTGGGTGGCAAAATCGGTTCTGTATTTACCCTAAGGAGCTGAAATCTCGGAATCAGCTTCCCACCACAACAAATTCCGAAGGGGCGTGGAATTGTGGGGTTGCTGAGGTCGGAAAAGCCCTCAGAGACGGACTCCTGCTCTTCCCCCAGCAGCGCCAAAGCCATTCTTGGCCACGTCCCCGAGCGCCACATCCACGTGGATGTTGATCCCACTCAGGGATGGGGACTCCACCCTCGGGCCTGGGCTGGAAAACCCTTTCCAGGAAGGGATTTTCCCTAATATCTGACTAAATCTCCGCTGGCACAACAATTTCATCTTGTCCCTTGTTCCCTGGGAACAAAACCCAAATCCCACCTGGCTCCACTCTCCTGCCAGAAGCTTCTCCTGAGGCTCCTTTCATCCAGGCTGGGCCCCCTCAGCTCCACTCTTTGTAGGGTCCCAAGACGATTCCCTCAACTCATCCATCATTTTTTCCAGTTTCTGGTTATCTAATCGCTGGAGCTTCCAACGCAAATATTTCCAGCCCCATGGGAAGTGGTTTTCAAACAAACCCAGCCTTTCCTGAACGCTTTCCGGGGGTGGAGGTAAGGACACGGGATGGTTTCTGTGGACATTCCTTTGCCTCGGAATGTGATGGTGCTGATGCCTTGAGAAGGCAGACCTGGAACAGAGCTAAAAGAATAAAGTAGGTATTTATTAAAAGGCCTTTAAGAAGCCTTAATGCACCTTAAGAACAAGAGCCTGGCCAAGGCGGACCCAAAGTAGTCACAAAACGAACGGCCGGTCACGAGGTCTCATACTTTTATAAGTTTTGGTCCATTTGCATATTGGGGGTGAATTGTCCCATTACAGCTTCGGGTTGTGAAGTTCTAATTATCCTCCTCGTTCTCTCCCCTCAGCTCTCTGTCGTTTGTTCTTTTTTTTTTGGCCTGAAAATTGTAACGGTTGTCCTTGGTCTCAAGCTGGAAAAGGATTTGTTTTTTTCTTCCTGCCCTGTGAGGAGAGCTGACACTTCACATGAGGCTCAGACCTACACACCCAGGCAGCGCAGAATCTGAAAAGCACAAAAGCTCAAACTTAAGGCATCAGTCCGTGAGGAGAAGGGACCAGAGCCCCTTTGGTTGGAGCCTCATGGGTTTTGGGATGGGGAGACCGAAGTCGGTGCTGAACCCGCGGAAGGGAATAACACAATTTTCCCGCTTCGTTTCTCTCCTCTTCCTTTCTCCCCTGCCTCCAGCATTCCTTTCTGCGTCTCCTTACGGATCGTGGGCGGTGCTGGGGAGGGAGGTTGGGTCAAGACTCTTCTGACAGCAGCAGATTTCACCAGAGCCCCATGTGGATGAGCACAGCTGTAGCCAAGGCATGGTTTGGGCAAGGGAGGGGTTTGTGCCATGGGCTGGAAGGAAAAAATAACACCAGCTGTTGTTTGGGCTGAAATATTTCTCTGAATAAGCCTTGCCACCTTGGAAGGTCACATGTCTCCGTTGGGATGAGGAGTTTGGCCAGGCTGGAAAGAGGGTGAACACCAAACCCAAAACCTGCTGGAGCAGACGGACAATTGACACCTGAGTTCAGGCCATGAGGGGCTGGAACAGCCTTGGGAGAAGGAAGAAAAAGGACGCAGCTGAGGCTATGATGCAGAAGAACTTTATTGAGGCACTAAAAACAGTAAAAAGGAGGAGAATTGATTAAAATGGAGCTGGTCTGAGATGCAATAGGACAACCATGGGCGCAGATCCTTCGATTGCAGTAGGTTTAGGCAGAGCATCAAGGAATCCTTGTCCCAGAGGAGAGGAGGTGCCCGATGGTGTCTGGCTGGGGAGAAGGGGTTTGTCCAGAGAGGGCTGGACAGAGCCAGAGGGGCGATGCAGAGCAGGGAGTGGGACGACAGGGAAATGGGTGATGTTTGCAGGCAGCCCGGGCTGGATCCTTGGCTGCTGCCTTGCTTGGAGCCCTGAGAGCAGGAGCTGGAAGTGCTGAGCCCGTTTGAGAGCCTTGGACCAGAGAGGAGTCCTCAATGCCTGAGATGTGTTCCAGGGAGGGGGTTGTTGGTGTCAGCAGTGGTGCTGAGAGCCCTCAGCAGATGTAGCCGCCCCTTCTGCCGTAGCAGCCCAGGCCTCCCAGCCCATAGCCAAATCCACGGCCATAGCCAAGGCCGTAGCCAAAGCCACCAAATCCACCCGAGATGGGCTGTCCTTGGACACTGAGTTCAGTGCCCACAGCAGCCGAGGAGGTGGATCCGACGGCGGTGTTCTGGGGGAAGGAGGTCATGATGGGTCCTGGCAGGGTGACCAGCACCGGGGAAGGGTTGATGATGACACGGGAATCCTGGCATTGCAGGGCACAGGGCTCGTTGCAGCTGTTGGCCAGCGGGGTGGGTCCGCAGGGACGGCAGATGTTGGAGCAGGCCATGGGTGTGGTGTGGAGGGTCCTGGAAGAGAGGGGGGTGAGGCAGGGCTGAGGGGGTGAGGAGTGCAAGGGGCGGTGTGTCAGCAGGGGAAGGGAGGCAAGGGAGTGTGGAGGCTGTTGTGGGTCTGTGGGGAGGTGTGAGGGCTGCTGAGGCTGGGGCTGTGCATGCTGAGAGGGGCCAGGGATGGAGGAGCAGGAGGGTCAGGGGCTTGAGGCTCACCTGGTTGTTGGCAGGAGCAGGAGGAGAAGGCTTGAGGAGAAGTTTGTGAGGGAGAGAGGCTCCAGGCCGGCTTTTATGCTGGTGATGGAGGGGTGGGACAGCCTTGTCCCATGGCCCTGGGGCATTTTTTAGGAAGCAGCTCCTTCGTGACCTGTGAGTCATGAAGTGGGGAGTGCTTCCCTCCCACAGTTCTGCAGTCTCGTGTCCTGCTTTTTATTCTGTGTCCTGCTGACCTTGGCGGCACTTTAATAATTTGGTATCTGGGTGAGTGTGAGTGTTTAGTGTTTTTGAGAGAGGGCTTAATAAACAACCAGAGCCCTGAAGATCTGCGATATCATCACTCAGGTCATTTTGTGGCACTCGTGTGCTGTGGTTTGTGGGTGCCTTGTGAAGGTTGGGCTCTGTTCTGTGCCACTGGATGTCCATCAGTCCTTGTGTTGCACCCAGGAATGCTGAGGGAGCTGTTGATGACCAGGGGAAACCACTCTGGAATATCTTGGAAAGGTCCCAGTGCCTGGGAGTTGTTTGTGATGGAAGAAAGAGAGCTCCTGGCTTTGGGTCGTGAAGGGGATCGAGGGAGGATCTGGAAAACAAAATCGTGGTCAGTCTGAACTTGTTCCAATGTTTTGGCCTATTTGTATTTCTCAAATTTACATGACAACGTTCTCTGTCATTTGAAGTGTGTTCCTTGACCTGGTTGAGAATTCCAGGTAAACAAACAACAAACCAGTGCCCGATCCCTTTTTGCCAGGGCCGTGACCTCCATTTCCTTATTCCGCATTCAAGCCATGAGGTTTCATAACTTATGCTCTAGAAATTTTAGTATTTTGCTCCTCTGAGCAAAACCCAATAATTACTAACGGTCAGTCAGGGCGATCCTCTTCCCTCCTGTCTCACGGTTTCCGGCGTGTCTTTGTAAATTCCGTGATTCCACGTCCTTCTCTTGAGGCCATGTCCATCCGACCTCGGTGGCAGCTTTTAATTCTTTTAATTGCCAGTAACAGCGACCGAGTTCTGCTGTGGATGGTTGGTGTCAGGGCAGGCTGAAGACGTGACCAAGCCTTTGGAGAGCTGGGGTGTCATCATTTAGGTCATCCCCTGGCCCTCGTGTGCTGTGGTTTGTGGGTGTGTTGTAAAGAGTCGCCCCCAGCGTCTCTCAGCTCTGCCGGGCTGCTCTGAGCTCCACAGCTGTTCCGAGAATCTGGTGTTGCCCATTCCATCACATTCCCTCCTCCTTCACCTTTCCACAAACGGGCAAACTCCGACATGGAACCTTGCCTTTCACGGTGGTCGTGCTCTTTGGGTTTCTCGGTGCCTCTCTTGATGTTAAGGTTTTGATATCCAGAGAATTTTGGGCCCTGACTTGTGCTGAGGTGTGAGGTCACTTCTCTGGGCCGTACCTGATTGTCAGAATGAGGGTTGGGTGGTTGCACAGTGTTCTTGGAGGTGAGTGCTGCATGATCCTCCAAAAAAAAACCCCAGGCAAGTCTGGGTTGTGTCAGAGCCCAGAGTGGTGGAGACTGGGAAGGGTCTGAAGGGCCGGGTCCAGAGGTTTGTGGTCAGTGCCCCAAATTCCAGATGTCATCAAGTGCCCGGTGCTGTAGGCCAGGAATTGGATCCTCTTGGCCAACACCGAAAACCTGAGTGGTCCTGAGCATCTGCTGGAGCTCAGCAAGGACAGGTGCCAAGTCTTGGAGGAGGGGAGTCATTCCCAGATGGGATAAAATATCTGAGTGTCGGTTGGGACAATTGTTTTCTTCTCCAAAAAAAGCCTTGGTGGTTGTGGTTGAGAAGAAATGGAGCAGGAGGTGCCCCCCCTGTACCATAGTGGGAACAGAGACCCCAAGTGTCCCGGGCAGGATTTGGAAAATTGTTATGCCCGAGCAGGGAGAGGTGACTCTTGCTGTGTGTTCAGCACTGGTGACATCGCATCTGAGGGGTTGTGGGCAGGCCTGGCCCCCCCCAGTGTGAAAATGAAGTCAATTTGGTGAATCCAGACAATTTCAGGGCCAGCAAATATTCCCATGGAGGATCTTTCCTAGAGGAGAGGCTGAGAGAGCTGGGACTCCCAGGGGACAAGGCTGGGCAGGGGGGTGACGTCAGAGTGTGCAAACCTCTGGTGGTGGGGAATGAAGCCGAGGGAGCCTGGCTGTTGTCAGCAGCGCTCACCTGGAGGACAAGAGGCCTTGGGAGCAAGGGAAAAGGGATGGAAGTCCGTGGGCAAAGAAAGCAAGGGTTTTTCAGCGTGAGGTTGGACGAAGAGGGGAAGAGGTGGTGGAGATTGTGCTGGGAGATCAAAACGTGGACTGTCCATGGTGCTGGAAACTCTGCTCCTGTGGGTCCGGCATGAGCAGAAGGGAATGGAACCCTTGCACTCTAGAACTCCTGCCCACGTTGGAGGGTTTGTGACTATTTGTTCAGAGGGCTTGAGAGTGCCGCCGGGAAAAGGATTTTTCAGGTGTGTGCAGGCAGAGAGAGACTTTGCCAGTGCCATGAGCAGGAGAGCATTAATGTGTCAAAGACTTTAATAGAGCAGTTTTAACTTGTAAAATATTTTGGAAGATTCCTGCTTTTCTCTGCTTCGTTTGCAGGTCTATTTTGTAACTGCTGGTGACAAATTTCCTAGGAAAAGCTGTTGTGCCTCTTTTTCTTTCACCAATGTCCTGTTGAACCCTGGCACTGTGCTGGGTGAGGACGTGAAACCACAGGAATTCAAAAACGGAGAGAAGGCAGCTGAGGCTTTAATGCAGAAAAATTTTATTGAGGCAAAAGAATGAAGAGAAAGGAGAATGAAATAGAAGAGAAGCATTGTGAGATGCAGGCAGGGTGACCAGCAGCTGAGGTGCTTTTCTTGCTGGAGCTGTTGCCAGAACCCCGAGCAGGTGGTGTCAGCAGTGGAGCTGAGATCCCTCAGCAGTTGTAGCCGCCCCTTCTGCCGTAGCAGCCCAGGCCTCCCAGGCCACAGCCAAATCCACGGCCATAGCCAAGGCCATAGCCAAGGCCAAAGCCAAATCCACCCGAGATGGGCTGTCCCTGGGCACTGAGTTCAGAGCCCACAGCAGCCGAGGAGGTGGATCCGACGGCGGTGTTCTGGGGGAAGGAGGTCATGATGGGTCCTGGCAGAGTGATCAGCACAGGGGAAGGGTTGATGACGACGTGAGAATCCTGGCATTGCAGGGCACAGGGCTCGTTGCAGCTGTTGGCCAGCGGGGTGGGTCCGCAGGGACGGCAGATGTTGGAGCAGGCCATGGGTGTGGTGTGGAGGGTCCTGGAAGAGAGGAGGGTGAGAGGTGCAAGTGGCAAGGTTTGCAAAGGGTGAGGGAGTGTGGAGGCTGTTGTGGGGCTGTGAGGAGGTGTGAGTGCTGCTGAGGCTGGAGCTGAGCGTGCTGGAAGAGAGGGACCAGGGGTTCAGGTCTAGGAAGTCAGGGCTTTGAGGCTCACCTTGTTGGCAGGAGCAGGAGGAGAAGGTGTCAAGAGAAGTGTGTGAGGGAGAGAGGCTCTGGAGCCTCTTTTATGCTGGTCATGGAGGGGTGGGACAGCCTTGTCCCATGGCCTTGGGGCATTTTTTAGACAGCAGCTTTTACCTGGCCCTGCCTAGCATGAGATCACAAAGTGGGAAGTGTTTTCCTTCATGCAATTCTGCAATTCCATGTCCTGCACTTGAGGCCGTGTCCAGCTGACCTTGGCGGAACTTTCATGAGTTGGTATTTGGGAGGATTTCATTGTCAGATGTGTGTCAGGGAGGCATGAATAAACAACCACAGCCCTGGAGATTTGCAATGTCATCACTGAGGTCATTTTGTGGCACTCGTGTGCTGTGGTTTGTGGGTCCCTTGTGAAGTCTGGGACTCCCTTCTGTGCCACTGGATGTCCATCAGTCCTTGTGCTGCACCCAGGAATGCTGAGGGAGCGGTTAATGTCCGGGGGAGGTCACTCTGCAATAACTTGGTAAGATCCCAGTGCCTGGCAGTGTTTCCTGATGGATGAAGTAGAACTCCTCGCCTTGTGTCTTGAACGGGATCAAGGGAGAGGATCTGGGAAACACCAGGCTGTTCAGGCTGAACTTGTTACAGTGCTATGGTCCATGTGGATTTCCTAAATTTACACAACCACCTCGTCTGTCATTTAAAATGTATTTCTTGACCTCATTCAGAAATCTAAGAAATAAACAACAAACAGGGCCCATCCCTTTGTTCCCAGCCTGGTCTGTGACCTCAATTCATTTATTCCGCATTCAATCCATAAGATTTCCTAATTTATATCCTTCGAGCCTTCGTCTTACGTTCCTCTTAGCAAATAACCAATAATTACTAACGGATGGTCAACAACCTCCTCTTTCCTTCTCTGCCATTATTCCGGCGTTTCTTTGTGGAATTCTGAGGTGCCACGTCCTTCTCTGGAGGCTGTGTGCATCTCCCCTTGGCGGCAGCCTTTCAGGGTGCGTTTTAGGGACCAGATTCTGCCGTTGTGGGGGCAGGATAGAGACTTGACCAAAGCTTTGGAGAACCAAGGAGTCATTCCTGAGGCCGCCCTGCGGCGCTGCCTCGCCCTGGTGTGAGGGCCAGTTGTGAAGCGTTGCCCCCAGCCTCCCTCAGCCCTGGCAAGCTGCTCTGGGCTTTGCAGCTGTTCCAAGTATCCCCTGTTGGGATTCCTCCCCATTCCCTCTCTCCGCGCAATTTTCCCAGCTGTCAAAGCCTGACTGGAGGCATCGCCTTTAGCACTGGCAGTGCTCTGAGGGTGTCTCAGTGTCCCTCTTGTCTGTAGGTGTTGCAGGCCAGGGCACGTGGAAAATCCCTCCAGCTGCCCTGGGGGGTCTGAGACCCTGGCCGGGACCCCAGGAAAGCATTGCCTTTGGCCTGAGTCCATGGGAAAAACTTCCAACACTTAGAGATGAGTTAAAAGCAACGAAGATTTGAAATAAATAGTAGTTTTTTTTGTCACAGGGTAAAAATTTGTAGTTTTGGGTTTTTAGTATGAAGATAGATGAGAGCAAGATGGAGGATTTTGGGTGGTGCCTCATCTTCTTCTTCTTCTTCTTCTTCTTCTTCTTCTTCTTCTTCTTCTTCTTCTTCTTCTTCTTCTTCTTCTTCTTCTTTCTCCGTCTACTTCTACTCCATTTTCTGCTGTGAAAGTGGCACAGACTGGTACAATTGGTTTGATGCAGAAATTGTGTGTTTAGAATGGGAACTGATTATTGGAACAAAAATGTGAATCAAATACATTTTAAAAGTAAATTGGACTAGTAACCTTTAAAAGATCTTGGAATTCTCTGGCTGGTGTTCTTGCCAGTTGTATTTTCCAGGAGAATAAGCTAGATGCTGGCGACGTGCAGACCTTGGGATAGGAAACCGAATAAACATCTTTAAAGACTCGAGCTGAGAGTTCCGTACATCTTTTAACCCTGGTACAGGACTTTGTTTGTGACAAGAAAACTCTCACATGTAGGGATTTGATGTTCAGGGTCCTTTGGATCTTTACATGGGATGAGGGTTGAGGAGCGAGATCGCTTCTCTGGGCAAAGTCTGATTGTCAGAAAGAGGATTTGGAAGTGGCCCAGGGCTTTTGGAGGTGAGTATTGCACCATCCTCAACAACCCAGGCAATCCAGGTGTCCAATTTGGTGACCTGAGAAGGATCTGAATGGCAGGGGGCCCAGAGGGTTGTGTTCTGGATAGTCCTGAAAACGGGGGAAAGCTGAGAGAGCTGGGAGCTCTTTCAGGCAGGAGGTGAGAATGCAAATGGGACATGTCCCCAATGTGCCATGGAATGACCTCGGATGACACCAGAGCTCTCCTCAGCTTTGGCCGAATCTTCTACGTGCCCTGACACACTCCATCAACAACCCCACTCTGGTCTCTAATTCTGGCAATTAAGGGCTGCGGCCAAGGTCAGAGGAACACTGCCTCAAGGGAGGGACGTGAAAATGCAGAACTTGCATGAAGGAAAACACTCCCCACCTCAGGACTCACCAGGCTGGACCAGCCAAGGGCTGCTGCCGGAAAATGCCCCAAGGCCATGGGACAAGGCTGTCCCGCCCCGACAGGAGCAGCATAAAAGAGGCTCCAGAGCCTCTCTCCCTCACACACTTCTCCTCAAGCCTTCTCCTGCTTCTGCTGACAACCAGGTGAGTCCCAAACCCCTGACCCTGCTTCTCCTGCACCCCTGGCCCCTCTATTTCAGCACACTCAGCCCCAGCCTCAGCAGCCCTCACACCTCCCCACAGCCCCACAACAGCCTCCACACTCCCTCGCCCTCCTGCATCACCACCCCTCACACCCAGCACCCCCTCGGCCCAACTCACCCCCCTCTCTTCCAGGACCCTCCACACCACACCCATGGCCTGCTACGACCTCTGCCGTCCCTGCGGACCCACCCCGCTGGCCAACAGCTGCAACGAGCCCTGTGCCCTGCAATGCCAGGATTCCCGTGTTGTTATCCAGCCTTCCCCTGTGCAGGTGACCCTGCCAGGACCCATCATGACCTCCTTCCCCCAGAACACCGCCGTCGGATCCACCTCCTCGGCTGCTGTGGGCACTGAACTCAGTGCCCAGGGACAGCCCATCTCGGGTGGATTTGGTGGCTTTGGCTACGGCCTTGGCTATGGCTGTGGATTTGGCTATGGGCTGGGAGGCCTGGGCTGCTACAGCAGGAGGGGCGGCTACAACTGCTGAGGGCCCTCAGCACCACTGCTGACACCAACCACCCACTCTCTGAAACTCATCTCAGGCATTGAGGACGCCTCTCTGGTCCAAGGCTCTCAAACGGGCTCAGCACTTCCAGCTCCTGCTCTCAGGGCTCCAATCAAGGCAGCAGCCAAGGATCCAGCCCGGGCTGCCTGCAAGCACAGCCCATCTGCCTCCTGCTGTTCTCCTCCTCCCTGCTCTGCATCTCCCCTCTGGCTCTGTCCAGTCCCATCTCCTGAGGATTCCTTCTGCCAAGCCAGAGACCATTGGGCACCTCTGCTGGGCTGCTCCTTTTGTGGTTCAGGGAGCCCTTGATTCATTGGCCAAACCTGCTGCAATCAAAGGACCTTGGCTGATGGTCACCCCACTTCCACCTCAGACCAGCTCCCTGCCAATGGCTGCCCAGCACCTCTCCTTGTTCGTTTGCCTCAATAAAATTCTTTTGCTTTGCAACCTGAGATGTCTCCTTCAGCTTCTTTCTCACAAACTTGTGCCAACCACACCTGGCACAAATCCATGTGTCCACAAGCCATTTGTGGAGGGTGCAAATTGCACCAACACCTCTCTCGGAATTGCTTCTGCAGCTCCACTCCCCACAGGACACACTGGCACGCTTTGTGTGCATCACAGAGAGGAACCTCAGCTGTTAATCCCAGGCCTGGACACACCAGTGCAGCTCTATCCCTGATTCTGGCACAAGCCCCTCATGGCTGCTGTGTCCATTATGGCTGCACATCAGTTGCTCCAGCCCCTCATCGTCTTCCAGGCACAATTGCAGATCCTCTCCAGCTGTTTCATGTCTCCCTTATTTTCATGTCCCAGAGCTGAACACACAACTCCAGTCTCCCCCAACCAGAGCAGAGGGGCAGAATCCCCCCCTCACCTTCTGCCCGTGATTTGGGCAGGAGCCCAGGACCCGGGGAGTTTCTGCTCAGCTCCTTCACGTGGCGGGGCATGTCCAATTCTTCATCCACCAACACCCCAAGCCTTTCTCCTCTGGGCTGCCCCCAATCCGCTCATGGTTCACTCTACAGCCACTTTTGGCATTGCTCCAAACCAGATGCAGGACCTTGCACTTGGCCTTGTTCAGCTCCATCAGATTGACAAGATCCCACATCCCCAACCTGTTCCAGCCCCTCGGAGTGCCATCCCTTCCCTCCACACAACCACCCACACTGCCTGTGAGCTTGGGGTGCTCCCTGGTTTTGCTGATCACCCCACTAAATCCCAGAACGCCGATTTCTGGCAATGATAAACAATTATAATAATCCCAACGTGAGTCTCCAGTGGTCACCACTCATCCCCCGTTCCCAACACGGGGACAGGCAGCCATTGATGGCAGCTCTTTGAGTGAGACCATCCCGCCCATTCCTTATCCACCAAATGGTCCAAGCAACATCCGCATCTCTCCAGCTCAGAGACAAGGATGTTGTCTGGCACAGGAATATAGGATGTGCACAAGTCCAGGCACAGGATCCTGGCACCTCTTCCCTCTTCCACCAGTGTTGGGATGAGTACCAACCCATCGAAGCTGCTGCCAAGGTACGATGGGCACAGCGTCGAGAGCGGGATATGGAATTGCAGAGCTGTGGGAAGCGGAGCATTCCCAACCTCATCACTCACCAGGCTGTGCCAGGCAAGAGCAGCGAGCCTGAAAAATGCCCCAGTGTCATGGGCAGTGGCTGTCCCACACCTTCAGCCCCCGATCATCCTTGAGGCCGTGCTCTGGTTATCCTCCCCCAGAGCTTTGTCTCATTCCCAGTCACCCCAAGATTAACAGAGTCCTCCAACATCATCAGAGCCGAGCAGAGATGCAGCATCTGCTGCACCTGCATTGGAGCAATCCCAAACATGCAGGAAAAAGGCTGGGTGAGGAGGGGATTGAGCCCGAGGAGGAGCACTTGGGGTGGTGTTGGATGACGTTTTGGACAGGCTCTGCCAAGTGAATGCCCCAAACAGAAACCCTGCGGTGTCCTGGGCTCATCCCCTCAGTGTGAGCATCAGGTGAGGGAGGAATTCTGCTGCTCTGCTCCCCTCTGGTGAGTCTGGAGATGTGTGTTCAGCTCTGGGGCATGAAAACATGGAAGACATGGGCCTGCTCCTCCAGAGCTGGAGATCGCCCTGGAAGACAATGATGGCCAGGAGCAAGAGGTGTCCAGAAAAATGAAACACAGCACCCCGGAGGGGTTTGTGCCAGAGGCAAGGAGAGACCTGTATTAGTCCATCCAGGTTTGTGTTTCAACAGCTGAAGGGTTCGAGTGATAATGCACTGGGAGAGCAAAGTGTGGCAGTGAGTAGAGGAACAGCAGAAATCAAACCTGAGAGTGGTCTTGGCACAGTTTATCCCCCACCCCAGTGGTTGAACCCTGGCTTAGTGCTGAGTGAGATGGGAAGAATCTTGGGAGAAGAAAGAAGGAGTCACCTGAAGTTGTGATGCAAGAAAACTTTATTGAGTTAGAAAAGTAAAAACTCAGGAGCAGCCAGAGGAAGGGAGCTGGTCTGAGGTGCAGGGAGGCTGACCATCATCTGAGGCCCCTTCCTTTGAGCAGGTTTGGCCAGAGCACCAAGGTCTTCCTGTTCTGCAATGGGAGCAGCCAGCAGAGGTGCCCAATGGATTCTGCCTTGGGAGAAGCAGAGGGGACTGGACAGAGCCAGAGGGGAGATGCAGAGCAGGGAGGAGGAGAACAGCAGGAATGGAGGCAGCGTGTCTGCTGGCAGCCCAGGCTGGATCCTTGGCTGCTGCCTTGCTTGGAGCCCTGAGAGCAGGAGCTGGAAGTGCTGAGCCCGTTTGAGAGCCTTGGACCAGAGAGGAGTCCTCAATGCCTGAGATGAGTTTCAGGGAGTGGGTGGTTGGTGTCAGCAGTGTTGCTGAGGGCCCTCAGCAGATGTAGCCGCCCCTTCTGCCGTAGCAGCCCAGGCCTCCCAGGCCATAGCCAAATCCACGGCCATAGCCAAGGCCGTAGCCAAAGCCACCAAATCCACCCGAGATGGGCTGTCCCTGGGCACTGAGTTCAGAGCCCACAGCAGCCGAGGAGGTGGATCCGACGGCGGTGTTCTGGGGGAAGGAGGTCATGATGGGTCCTGGCAGGGTCACCTGCACAGGGGAAGGCTGGATAACAACACGGGAATCCTGGCATTGCAGGGCACAGGGCTCGTTGCAGCTGTTGGCCAGCGGGGTGGGTCCGCAGGGACGGCAGAGGTCGTAGCAGGCCATGGGTGTGGTGTGGAGGGTCCTGGAAGAGAGGAGGTGAGTTGGGCCGAGGGGGTGCTGGGTGTGAGGGGTGGTGATGCAGGAGGGCGAGGGAGTGTGGAGGCTGTTGTGGGGCTGTGGGGAGGTGTGAGGGCTGCTGAGGCTGGGGCTGAGTGTGCTGAAATAGAGGGGCCAGGGGTGCAGGAGAAGCAGGGTCAGGGGTTTGGGACTCACCTGGTTGTCAGCAGAAGCAGGAGAAGGCTTGAGGAGAAGTGTGTGAGGGAGAGAGGCTCTGGAGCCTCTTTTATGCTGCTCCTGTCGGGGCGGGACAGCCTTGTCCCATGGCCTTGGGGCATTTTCCGGCAGCAGCCCTTGGCTGGTCCAGCCTGGTGAGTCCTGAGGTGGGGAGTGTTTTCCTTCATGCAAGTTCTGCATTTTCACGTCCCTCCCTTGAGGCAGTGTTCCTCTGACCTTGGCCGCAGCCCTTAATTGCCAGAATTAGAGACCAGAGTGGGGTTGTTGATGGAGTGTGTCAGGGCACGTAGAAGATTCAGCCAAAGCTGAGGAGAGCTCTGGTGTCATCCGAGGTCGTTCCATGGCACATTGGGGACATGTCCCATTTGCATTCTCACCTCCTGCCTGAAAGAGCTCCCAGCTCTCTCAGCTTTCCCCCGTTTTCAGGACTATCCAGAACACAACCCTCTGGGCCCCCTGCCATTCAGATCCTTCTCAGGTCACCAAATTGGACACCTGGATTGCCTGGGTTGTTGAGGATGGTGCAATACTCACCTCCAAAAGCCCTGGGCCACTTCCAAACTCTCTTTCTGACAATCAGACTTTGCGCAGAGAAGCGATCTCGCTCCTCAACCCTCATCCCAAGTAAAGATCCAAGTTTTTCCCATGGACTCAGGCCAAAGGCAATGCTTTCCTGGGGTCCCGGCCAGGGTCTCAGACCCCCCAGGGCAGCTGGAGGGATTTTCCACGTGCCCTGGCCTGCAACACCTACAGACAAGAGGGACACTGAGACACCCTCAGAGCACTGCCAGTGCTAAAGGCGATGCCTCCAGTCAGGCTTTGACAGCTGGGAAAATTGCGCGGAGAGAGGGAATGGGGAGGAATCCCAACAGGGGATACTTGGAACAGCTGCAAAGCCCAGAGCAGCTTGCCAGGGCTGAGGGAGGCTGGGGGCAATGCTTCACAACTGGCCCTCACACCAGGGCGAGGCAGCACCGCAGGGCGGCCTCAGGAACGACTCCTTGGTTCTCCAAAGCTTTGGTCAAGTCTCTATCCTGCCCCCACAACGGCAGAATCTGGTCCCTAAAACGCACCCTGAAAGGCTGCCGCCAAGGGGAGATGCACACAGCCTCCAGAGAAGGACGTGGCACCTCAGAATTCCACAAAGAAACGCCGGAATAATGGCAGAGAAGGAAAGAGGAGGTTGTTGACCATCCGTTAGTAATTATTGGTTATTTGCTAAGAGGAACGTAAGACGAAGGCCCGAAGGATATAAATTAGGAAATCTTATGGATTGGATGCGGAATAAATGAATTGAGGTCACAGACCAGGCTGGGAACAAAGGGATGGGCCCTGTTTGTTGTTTATTTCTTAGATTTCTGAATGAGGTCAAGAAATACATTTTAAATGACAGACGAGGTGGTTGTGTAAATTTAGGAAATCCACATGGACCATAGCACTGTAACAAGTTCAGCCTGAACAGCCTGGTGTTTCCCAGATCCTCTCCTTGATCCCGTTCAAGACACAAGGCGAGGAGTTCTACTTCATCCATCAGGAAACACTGCCAGGCACTGGGATCTTACCAAGTTATTGCAGAGTGACCTCCCCCGGACATTAACCGCTCCCTCAGCATTCCTGGGTGCAGCACAAGGACTGATGGACATCCAGTGGCACAGAAGGGAGTCCCAGACTTCACAAGGGACCCACAAACCACAGCACACGAGTGCCACAAAATGACCTCAGTGATGACATTGCAAATCTCCAGGGCTGTGGTTGTTTATTCATGCCTCCCTGACACACATCTGACAATGAAATCCTCCCAAATACCAACTCATGAAAGGTGCCACCAAGGTCAGCTGGACACGGCCTCAAGCGCAGGACATGGAATTGCAGAATTGCATGAAGGAAAACACTTCCCACTTTGTGATCTCATGCTAGGCAGGGCCAGGTAAAAGCTGCTGCCTATAAATGCCCCAAGGCCATGGGACAAGGCTGTCCCGCCCCGACAGGAGCAGCATAAAAGAGGCTCCAGAGCCTCTCTCCCTCACACACTTCTCTTGACTCCTTCTCCTCCTGCTCCTGCTGACAACCAGGTGAGTCTAAAACCCCTGACCCTCCTGCTCCTGCACCCCTGGCCCCCCGATTTCAGCACACTCAGCCCCACACTCAGCCGCGCTCACACCTCCCCACAGACCCAAAACAGCCTCCACACTCTCTCGTCCTTCTCACCCTTTGCAGTTGGCCCCCCTCACCCCCTCAGCCCTGCCCTTCCTCACCCCCCTCTCTTCCAGGACCCTCCGCACCACACCCATGGCCTGCTACGACCTCTGCCGTCCCTGCGGACCCACCCCGCTGGCCAACAGCTGCAACGAGCCCTGTGCCCTGCAATGCCAGGATTCCCGTGTTGTTATCCAGCCTTCCCCTGTGCAGGTGACCCTGCCAGGACCCATCATGACCTCCTTCCCCCAGAACACCGCCGTCGGATCCACCTCCTCGGCTGCTGTGGGCTCTGAACTCAGTGCCCAGGGACAGCCCATCTCGGGTGGATTTGGTGGCTTTGGCTACGGCCTTGGCTATGGCCGTGGATTTGGCTATGGCCTGGGAGGCCTGGGCTGCTACGGCAGAAGGGGCGGCTACATCTGCTGAGGGCCCTCAGCACCACTGCTGACACCAACCACTCACTCCCTGGAACACATCTCAGGCATTGAGGACTCCTCTCTGATCCAAGGCTCTCAAACGGGCTCATCACTTCCAGCTCCTGCTCTCAGGGCTCCAATCAAGGCAGCAGTCAAGGATCCAGCCTGGGCTGCCAGCAGACACGCTGCCTCCATTCCTGCTGTTCTCCTCCTCTGTGCTCTGCATCTCCCCTCTGGGCTCTGTCCAGTCCCCTCTGCTTCTCCCAAGGCAGAATCCATTGGGCACCCTCTGCTGGCTGCTCCCATTGCAGAACAGGAAGACCTTGGTGCTCTGGCCAAACCTGCTCAAAGGAAGGGGCCTCAGATGATGGTCAGCCTCCCTGCACCTCAGCCCAGCTCCCTTCCTCTGGCTGCTCCTGAGTTTTTACTTTTCTAACTCAATAAAGTTTTCTTGCATCACAACTTCAGGTGACTCCTTCTTTCTTCTCCCAAGATTCTTCCCATCTCACTCAGCACTAAGCCAGGGTTCAACCACTGGGGTGGGGGATAAACTGTGCCAAGACCACTCTCAGGTTTGATTTCTGCTGTTCCTCTACTCACTGCCACACTTTGCTCTCCCAGTGCATTATCACTCGAACCCTTCAGCTGTTGAAACACAAACCTGGATGGACTAATACAGGTCTCTCCTTGCCTCTGGCACAAAACCCCTCCGGGGTGCTGTGTTTCATTTTTCTGGACACCTCTTGCTCCTGGCCATCATTGTCTTCCAGGGCGATCTACCAGCTCTGGAGGAGCAGGCCCATGTCTTCCATGTTTTCATGCCCCAGAGCTGAACACACATCTCCAGTCTCACCAGAGGGGAGCAGAGCAGCAGAATTCCTCCCTCACCTGATGCTCACACTGAGGGGATGAGCCCAGGACACGCAGGGTTTCTGTTTGGGGCATTCACTTGGCAGAGCCTGTCCAAAACGTCATCCAACGCCACCCCAAGTGCTCCTCCTCGGGCTCAATCCCCTCCTCACCCAGCCTTTTTCCTGCATGTTTGGGATTGCTCCAATGCAGGTGCAGCAGATGCTGCATCTCTGCTCAGCTCTGATGATGTTGGAGGACTCTGTTAATCTTGGGGTGACTGGGAATGAGACAAAGCTCTGGGGGAGGATAACCAGAGCACGGCCCTCAAGGATGATCGTGGGCTGAAGGTGTGGGACAGCCACTGCCCATGACACTGGGGCATTTTTCAGGCTCGCTGCTCTTGCCTGGCACAGCCTGGTGAGTGATGAGGTTTGGGAATGCTCCGCTTCCCACAGCTCTGCAATTCCATATCCCGCTCTCGACGCTGTGCCCATCGTACCTTGGCAGCAGCTTCGATGGGTTGGTACTCATCCCAACACTGGTGGAAGAGGGAAGAGGTGCCAGGATCCTGTGCCTGGACTTGTGCACATCCTATGTTCTGTGCCAGACAACATCCTTGTCTCTGAGCTGGAGAGATGCGGATGTTGCTTGGACCATTTGGTGGATAAGGAATGGGCGGGATGGTCTCACTCAAAGAGCTGCCATCAATGGCTGCCTGTCCCCGTGTTGGGAACGGGGGATGAGTGGTGACCACTGGAGACTCACGTTGGGATATTATAATTGTTTATCAATTGCCAGAAATCGGCGTTCTGGGATTTAGTGGGGTGATCAGCAAAACCAGGGAGCACCCCAAGCTCACAGGCAGTGTGGGTGGTTGTGTGGAGGGAAGGGATGGCACTCCGAGGGGCTGGAACAGGTTGGGGATGTGGGATCTTGTCAATCTGATGGAGCTGAACAAGGCCAAGTGCAAGGTCCTGCATCTGGTTTGGAGCAATGCCAAAAGTGGCTGTAGAGTGAACCATGAGCGGATTGGGGGGCAGCCCAGAGGAGAAAGGCTTGGGGTGTTGGTGGATGAAGAATTGGACATGCCCGCCACGTGAAGGAGCTGAGCAGAAACTCCCCGGGTCCTGGGCTCCTGCCCAAATCACGGGCAGAAGGTGAGGGGGGGATTCTGCCACCTCTGCTCTGGTTGGGGGAGACTGGAGTTGTGTGTTCAGCTCTGGGACATGAAAATAAGGGAGACATGAAACAGCTGGAGAGGATCTGCAATTGTGCCTGGAAGACGATGAGGGCTGGAGCAACTGATGTGCAGCCATAATGGACACAGCAGCCATGAGGGGCTTGTGCCAGAATCAGGGATAGAGCTGCACTGGTGTGTCCAGGCCTGGGATTAACAGCTGAGGTTCCTCTCTGTGATGCACACAAAGCGTGCCAGTGTGTCCTGTGGGGAGTGGAGCTGCAGAAGCAATTCCGAGAGAGGTGTTGGTGCAATTTGCACCCTCCACAAATGGCTTGTGGACACATGGATTTGTGCCAGGTGTGGTTGGCACAAGTTTGTGAGAAAGAAGCTGAAGGAGACATCTCAGGTTGCAAAGCAAAAGAATTTTATTGAGGCAAACGAACAAGGAGAGGTGCTGGGCAGCCATTGGCAGGGAGCTGGTCTGAGGTGGAAGTGGGGTGACCATCAGCCAAGGTCCTTTGATTGCAGCAGGTTTGGCCAGAGAATCAAGGGCTCCCTGAACCACAAAAGGAGCAGCCCAGCAGAGGTGCCCAATGGTCTCTGGCTTGGCAGAAGGAATCCTCAGGAGATGGGACTGGACAGAGCCAGAGGGGAGATGCAGAGCAGGGAGGAGGAGAACAGCAGGAGGCAGATGGGCTATGTTTGCAGGCAGCCCGGGCTGGATCCTTGGCTGCTGCCTTGATTGGAACCCTGAGAGCAGGAGCTGGAAGTGCTGAGCCCAGTTGAGAGCCTTGGACCAGAGAGGAGTCCTCAATGCCTGAGATGTGTTCCAGGGAGTGGGTGGTTGGTGTCAGCAGTGGTGCTGAGGGCCCTCAGCAGATGTAGCCGCCCCTCCTGCCGTAGCAGCCCAGGCCTCCCAGGCCATAGCCAAATCCACGGCCATAGCCAAGGCCGTAGCCAAAGCCACCAAATCCACCCGAGATGGGCTGTCCCTGGGCACTGAGTTCAGTGCCCACAGCAGCCGAGGAGGTGGATCCGACGGCGGTGTTCTGGGGGAAGGAGGTCATGATGGGTCCTGGCAGGGTCACCAGCACAGGGGAAGGGTTGATGATGACACGGGAATCCTGGCATTGCAGGGCACAGGGCTCGTTGCAGCTGTTGGCCAGCGGGGTGGGTCCGCAGGGACGGCAGAGGTCGTAGCAGGCCATGGGTGTGGTGTGGAGGGTCCTGGAAGAGAGGGGGGTGAGGCAGGGCTGGGTTGTGAGGGGATTGATGGGCTGTGGGGAGGGTGAGGGAGTGTGGAGGATGTTGTGGGGCTGTGGGGAGGTGTGAGGGCTGCTGAGGCTGGGGCTGAGTGTGCTGGAAGAGAGAGGCCCAGGGTGCAGGGACAGGTGGGTCAGGGGCTTGAGACTCACCTGGTTCTTGACAGAAGCAGGAGGAGAAGGAGTCAGGAGAAGTGTGTGCGGGAGAGAGGCTCTGGATTGGCTTTTATGCTGGTTGTGGAGGGGTGGGACAGCCTTGTCCCTTGGCCTTGGGGCATTTTGTAGGCAGGCCGCAGCGTTTGCTGCCCAAGCCTTGTGAGTCATGAGGTTTGGAGTGCTGTCTTTCCTGCATCTTTTCAACTCCATGTCCTTCCCTTGAGGCTGTTTCCATTTGACCTTGGCGGCACCTCTTAATGGAGAGAATTAGTGACTGTGATCTTGTGGGTGATCTCACCAACATGAGGACATCAGGACATGTATATGATTCAACCAAAGCTTTAGAGAAGTGGGAAGTCATCCCTGGAGTCATTCCATGGCACATTGACGATATGTCCCGTGTGCATCCTTGCCTCCTGCCTGGAAGAGCTCCCAGCTCTCTGAGCTTCACTTTTTAAGGATGCTCCTCTTCCATCATTTTCATGGTCTCCTCCACTGCTCTTGGTCAGCTGTGTCCATGTCCTTGATCCACTGTGGAGCCCCACCCCTGGTGGGCGAAAGGATGGATGCTGCCCTCAACCTGTCTTTATTTTCCTAATCTTGTCCTGGTAACTGCTGAGTTTTTTGCAGCAAATGTGGATTAATCGAGGTTGAGAAATTTTTCTCCTCACGTCTTGTTCTCCTTATGCTTCACCATTTTTCCTTTCCATGCGTCTGGCAGAGCCCACGCTGTGACCCCACAGTGTGACCTTGGTGGGCATGGAATAGCAAAATTCCAAAAACAGGTTCCCCTGCCATGAGAGAGTTGAGAAGAGGAGCTCACTGACCTGCCACTATTAATTACTGGCTTTTGCTACCAGAAACACATAATTAAGATTATCAGATAAAAGTTATGAGGCCTGATGGCTTGAATGCATAATGCAGAAATTGACATCAGAAACCAGCTGCAGTAAGAAATGGATCGGGTGAGTATTTTTTATTAGATTTCTGATGAGGTTTAGAAGTACACTTTAAATGAGAGTGCATGTTGTATTGAGAAATCCAAACAAACCAGAACACTGAAACAAGTTCAGCCTGAAGAGACTCTCATTTTCCAGATCGTCTCCCTTGATCCAATTCACGAAACAAGGCAACGAGCTCTCTTTCATCCAAGTTCAGAGGCCTTTTATAGTTACTGCAGAGTGACCTCCTAAGGATACCAACAGCTCCCTCAGCATTCCTGGGTGCAGCACAAGGACTGATGGACACCCATGGCACAGAACAGAGTCCCAGCCTTCACAAGGCACCCACAAACCACAGCACACAAGAGGCACAAAATGACCTCAGTGATGACATTGCAATCTCCAGGGCTGTGGTTGTTTATTCATTCCTCCCTGACACACATCTGACAATGAAATTCTCCCAAATGCCAACCCATGAAAAATTGCCACCAAGATCTGACGGACACAGACTCAAGAGCTGGACATGGAATTGCAGAGTTTCATGACAGAAACCACATCTGACCTCATGATCTCTTCCTAGGCTGGGCCAGCCAAGAGCTGCTGCCTACAAAATGCCCCAAGGCCATGGGACAAGGCTGTCCCACCCCTACAGGACCAGCATAAAAGCCGGCCCAGAGCCTCTCTCCCTCACACACTTCTCCTCACACCTTCTCCTTCTGCTCCTGCTGACAACCAGGTGAGTCTCAAGCCCTGACCCTCCTGATCCTGCTCTCTTGGCCACTCTCTACCAGCAGGCTCAGCCTCAGCAGCCCTCACACCTCCCCACAGCCCCACAACAGCCTCCACACTCCCTCGCCCTTCTTGCACTTCACCCTTCCCACCCCCACACCCACACAGCCCTGCCTCACCCCCCTCTCTTCCAGGACCCTCCACACCACACCCATGGCCTGCTACGACATCTGCCGTCCCTGCGGACCCACCCCGCTGGCCAACAGCTGCAACGAGCCCTGTGCCCTGCAATGCCAGGATTCCCGTGTCATCATCGACCCTTCCCCTGTGCTGGTGACCCTGCCAGGACCCATCATGACCTCCTTCCCCCAGAACACCGCCGTCGGATCCACCTCCTCGGCTGCTGTGGGCTCTGAACTCAGTGCCCAGGGACAGCCCATCTCGGGTGGATTTGGCTTTGGCTTTGGCTACGGCCTTGGCTATGGCCGTGGATTTGGCTATGGCCTGGGAGGCCTGGGCTGCTACGGCAGAAGGGGCGGCTACAACTGCTGAGAGCCCTCGGCAACACTGCTGACACCAACCATCATCCTGGAGTTCTGGTAACATCCCCTGCAAGCAAATTATCTTGGCTGATGGTCACCCTACTTGTACATCACGGCAGATTATTTCCTCTTCTTTCCACTGACTTTTCATTCTTTTGTGCCAATAAAGTTTTTCCTGAATCAATCCTGGATGCCTCCTTATCTTTTTCATTCCAATGGTTCTGCATTTTCACCCACCACATTCTGGAGCTCAACAGTCCATTGAGGGAACCTGGAACAGAGCAGCAACACTTTTCCTGACGTACAACTCCAAACAATGAAGAAAAAAGCCTGGTAGCGGAAGCACAGTGGGAACGCCTTGCAGAACCTGTCACACACCCTGTAAACTGTTAGACCAAACTCTTTGACACAACAGCTCTCTCCTCAGCACAAAAATGGAAAAGCCTCTCCATGCCACTGCACACTTGACAATCTCTCATCCTGACCAGGACTCTTGAAGCCTTTCAGCAGAGACATAAACAACATCCACCACTTGGGCTGGAGCTCTGCAGTGCAAGTGCTTCAACTGCCCTGCTCGAGCCAGACCAACAGGAGCAGAATTTACAGCGCCATGGACAGTGCAGATCTGGATCTCCCAGGATCAAAACTCCACCACCTCTTCCACTCTTTGGACCCCCTCTCATTTAAATGCTTTTATCTCCTTGGCCCATGGAGTTCCATCTCTCTTCACTTGTGCCCTTGCTCTCTTCCCCTGCACGTGTGCGCTGCTGAGAACAGCTAGGCTCCATTTTCTTCATTCCCCACCATCAGGGATCTGCACACACTGAGGACACACCCCTGTCCAGCCTCGTCCCCTGGGACTCCAAGCTCTCTCAGATTCTCATCTAGGAATCATCTTTCAGGCCCTTTTTCATCTGGGTGGCCCTGAGCTGGTCTCACATCACGTGGGACCTCACCAGTGCTGAGCAAACACTCACAGTCACCACTCACCACCTCAGCCCAACACTTTTCCAAATCCTGCTCTGGAACCCTGGAGTCCCCTTTCCCACAAGTCTACAGGGACACCTCCTGCTCCATTTCTTCTCAACCACAACCACAAAGGCCTTTTGGAAAACAATTGTCCCAATTGATACCCACAGATTCCTTCCTACCTGGGATGATTTTCTTGTTCCTCCCTAGAAACAGCCCTTGGCAGATGGCCTTGCTGAGCTCCAGCAGATGTCCAGGGTCACTCAGATTTTCAGAGTTGCCCAAAAAGATCCAATTCCTGGGCTACAGCACTGGGGACTTGCTGCCATCTGGACTTTGGGACACTGACCACAAGCCTCTGGACCCAGCCCTTCAAACCCTTCTCAGGCCACCACACTGGGCACTGACACAATCTGGACTTTTCTGCTTGTCGAGGATCTTGCAATGCTCACCTCCAACAACCCGGGGCAACCTCCAAATCCTCTTTCTGACCTTCACAAGTGGCCTCACCCCTTGGCACTCAGCCCCACTAAAGATCCTCCAAGGTCCCAGATATCAAACCTTAAAGGCAAGAGGGGCACCAAGATGCCCAGAGTCAACAGGACAGGTCCCGTGTAGTGTCAGGCTTAGCTAGCTGGGATCAAGGTGGGAAAGCGTGGAATGTGAGGGAACACACCAGTAAATCCCAGAGCAGCCTGACAGGGCTGGGAGGGAATGGGGCTCCTCTTCACAACACACTCAAACCCCACAGCACACCAGTGCCACAGGGTGACCTTGCAGTGACAACCACACCTCCCCAAAGTTTGGTTGTTTATTCAGCCCTCCCTGACATTCACCTTCAAAGCAATCCCTCCCAAATGCCTCTAACCCTCAAACAACAATCACTCAGACCTAAAAGCTGCCCTCAAGGTGAAAAGGACACGGCAGCAAGAGACACAGCTGCATCATGACAGAGAGGGAAAGGCGAGCACGCTGACCATCAGGTAGCAATTACTGGGTTTCGCCCACAGGAACACAATGTTACGATTTACAGGATATAAATCATTATGAAACCTGGTGGCCTGAATGCAGAATAAAGGAATTGACACCACAGACGGGCCTGGGAGCAAAGGGATGGGGCCCCATTTGTTGTTTGTTACTGGATTCTGAATGAGGTCAAGGAATAGACTTTACATGTGAGAGTATGTTGAAATTAAAATTTGAGAAATCCACGTGGACCACAAAAATGGAACAGGTTCAGCCTGAACAGCCTCTGGTTTTATCAGATCTTGTGAGCCCATTAAAGACACGAGGCCAAGAGCCCTCTTTCATCCATCACCAAGAGCTCCCAGGCACTGGGATCTTTCCAAACCATTCCAGAGGGACCTCCCCAGGATACCAACAGCTCCCTCAGCATTCCTGGGTGCAGCACAAGGACTGATGGACATCCAGTGGCACAGAACAGAGTCCCAGACTTCACAAGGCACCCACAAACCATGGCACACGAGTGCCACAAAATGACCTAAGTGATGACATTGCAAATCTCCAGGGCTGTGGTTGTTTATTCATTCTTCATTGACACACATCGGACAATGAAATTCTTCCAAATACCAACTCATGAAAATTGCCACCACGATCAGATGGGCATGGACTTGAGAGCATGACATGGAATTGCTGAGTTGCATGAAGGAAACCACATCTGACCTCATGATCTCTTGCTAGGCTGGGCCAGCCAAGAGCTGCTGCCTACAAAATGCCCCAAGGCCATGGGACAAGACTGAACCATCCCTCCACAAACAGCATAAAAGCCGGACCCGAGCCTCTCTCCCTCACACACTTCTCCTCACACCATCTCCTTCTGCTCCTGCTGACAAACAGGTGAGTCTCAAGCCCCTGACCCTCCTGCTCCTGCTCTCTTGGCTACTCTCTACCAGCAGGCTCAGCCCCAGCCCTAGCAGCCCTCACACCTCCCCAAAGACCCACAAAATCCTCCACACGCCCTAGCACTTCTTGCACTTCACCCCTCACACCCCTCACCCCCTCAGCCCTGCCTCACCCCCCTCTCTTCCAGGACCCTCCACACCACACCCATGGCCTGCTACGACCTCTGCCGTCCCTGCGGACCCACCCCGCTGGCCAACAGCTGCAACGAGCCCTGTGCCCTGCAATGCCAGGATTCCCGTGTCATCATCGACCCTTCCCCTGTGCTGGTCACCCTGCCAGGACCCATCATGACCTCCTTCCCCCAGAACACCGCCGTCGGATCCACCTCCTCGGCTGCTGTGGGCACTGAACTCAGTGCCCAGGGACAGCCCATCTCGGGTGGATTTGGCTTTGGCTACGGCCTTGGCTATGGCCGTGGATTGGCTATGGGCTGGGAGGCCTGGGCTGCTACGGCAGAAGGGGCGGCTACAACCTGCTAAGGGACCTCAGCACCACTGCTGACACCAACCACCCCCTCCCCGGAACACATCTCAGGCATTGAGGACTCCTCTCTGTTCCAAGGCTCTCAAACGGGCTCAACACTTCCCGCTCCTGCTCTCAGGGCTCCAATCAAGGCAGCAGCCAAGGATCCAGCCCGGGCTGTCTGCAAACATGGCTCATCTCCGTTCCTGCTCTTCTCCCACTCCCTGCTCTTCATCTCCCCTCTGGCTCTGTCTATTCCCCTCTAGACAAACCCCTTCTCCCAAACCAGAGACCATCTGGCACCTCTGCTGGCTTCTCCCACCATGGAGCAGGAAGTCCCTGATGATCTGGCCAAACCTCCAAGCAAAGCTCCTCTGCTGATGGTCACCCTGCTCGCACCCAAGGCCAGCTGCCTTCTACTGATTGCTCCTGAGTTTTCACTCTTCTTCCTCAATAAAGTTTTTTTTCATCACAACCTTGCATGGCTCTTTTCCTTATTCTCCCAGGGCTCTTCCAGTCTCACTCAGCACTAAGGCAAGGTTGTGCAGGAAATTCCCGTGGGTCAAAAAATGCACCAAAGCCTGTCTTAGGGAATATGGCTCCTGTTCCACTAGCCCTGGCACACTTTGGTCTTCCATTGCTCCTCACAAACCCTTCACTGGTTTTAAATCAGGGCTGGTTGCACTAGTGCAGGGCTTTGCCTGCTTCTGACACAAGCTCCTCATGGTCTCTGTGCTCACTTTTGGCTCCAGCCCTTCATCGTCTCCCTGGCTCATCTCTAGGTCTGCTTGAGCAGGTCCTTGTCCTCCTTCTCATGGATGGCCCAACCTAGCAAGTCATGAGCTGGGGATTCCTTGCCTTCCCCTACATCTCCAGTGTCATGTCCTTCTTCTGGGATCCTGTCCTTTAGACCTTGGTGGCAGCTTTTAAGTGTGACTTTTAGAGAACATATTCTGGTATTTATGGCTCATGTCAGGGTGGGCTGAAGACATGACGAAGGCTTTGGAGAGGTGGGCTGCAACCACTGGGGTCACCTTGCGCTACTTCTGTGCTGTGGTTTGTGGGTGTGTGGGGAAAAGCCCCCACTCTCTGGCAGACTTATCAGGCTGTTGTGCATTTTGCAGCTGTTGTACTTTCAATCACATTCCCTCCCTCCATGCTTTTCTCCCAGCTGGCAGTGGCTGAGGTTGGGCCATGTTTTTCGTGTTGTGCTTTGTGTTTCTTGGTGCCCATATTGGTTTTACAGTTCTGATATGCAGGGAATTTCGGGTCATTTATTGGGCTAAGGACTGAGGCTACTTCTCTGGTCAATATCTGGTTGTCAGAAAGAAGATTGGGTGGTTGGCTTGGGTTGTTGGAGGAGAGCATTCCATGATCCTGAAAAATAACCCAGGCACATCCAGATTGTGTCAGTGCCCAGTGTGGTGGCCTGAGAAGGGTTAGAAGGGCTGGGTCCAGAGGCTTGTGGTCAGTGTCCCAAAGTCCAGATGGCAGCAAGTCCCCATGGCTGTAGCCTAGGAATTGGATCCTTCTGGCTAACACTGAAAACCTGAGTTGCTCCGGACATCTCCTGGAGTTCATCAAGGCCATCTGCCAAGGGTTGTTTCTTGGAAGGAAAGAGCAAGTCATCCTAGGTAGGAAGAAATCTGTGGGTATCAGTAAGAACAATTGTTTTATAAAAAGCCTTTGTGGTTGTGGTTGAGAAGAAATGGAGCAGGAGGTGTCCCTGTGTGGGAAAAGGGATCCCACGTCTCCAAGGAAGGAGTGGGAAAAGCGTTGTGATGTGACAGGGGGAGGTGACTCTTGCTGTCTCCTGAAAGCTGGTGACATCCCTTGTGAGGTGATTATGAGCAGTCCTGGGCCCCGCAGTGTGAAAATGAAGTCCATTTAATGAATGTGCACCATTTCAGGGCTGGAAATGATCTAAAGCAGCTGGGGGAACTTTCCTAGATGAGAATCTGAGAGAGCTTGGAGTCCCAGGGGACGAGGCTGGACAGGGGTGTGTCCTCAGTGTGTTCAGGTCCCTGATGGTGGGGAACAAAGAAAATGGAGCCCAGCTGTTCTCAGCAGCGCACATGTGCAGGGGAAGAGAGCAAGGGCACAAGCGAAAAGAGACGGAACTCCATGGGCCAAGGAGATAAAAGCCTTTAATTGTGAGGTTGTCCACAGAGTGGAAGAGGCGATGGAATTTTGATCCTGGGAGAGCCAGATCTGAACTGTCCATGGTGCTGTAAATTCTGCTCCTGTTGGTCTGGCTCAAGCAGGGCAGTTGAAGCACTTGCACTGCAGAGCTCCAGCCCAAGTGGTGGATGTTGTTTATGTCTCTGCTGGAAGGCTTCAAGAGTCCTGGTCAGGATGAGAGATTGTCAAGCGTGCAGTGGCATGGAGAGGCTTTTCCATTTTTGTGCTGAAGTGAGAGCTGTTGTGTCAAAGAGTTTGGTCTAACAGTTTACAGGGTGTGTGACACGTTCTGCAAGCCGTTCCCACTGTGCTTCCACTACCAGACTTTGTTCTTAGTTGTTTTGAGTTGTACGTCAGGAAAAGTGCAGCTGCCCTGTTCCAGGTTCCCTCAATGGACTGTTGAGCTCCAGAATGTGGTGGGTGAAAATGCAGACCATTGGAATGAAAAAGATAAGGAGGCATCCCAGGATTGAGGCAGTAAAATTTTATTGGTGCAAAAGAATGAAAAGTCAGGGGAAAGAAGAGGAAATAATCTGTCGTGAGGTGCAAGTAGGGTGATCATCAGCCAAGATACTTTGCTTGCAGGAGCTGTTGCCAGAGCCCCAAGCTGATGGTTGGTGTCAGCAGTGTTGCTGAGGGCCCTCAGCAGTTGTAGCAGCCCCTTCTGCCGTAGCAGCCCAGGCCTCCCAGGCCATAGCCAAATCCACGGCCATAGCCAAGGCCGTAGCCAAAGCCACCAAATCCACCCGAGATGGGCTGTCCCTGGGCACTGAGTTCAGTGCCCACAGCAGCCGAGGAGGTGGATCCGACGGCGGTGTTCTGGGGGAAGGAGGTCATGATGGGTCCTGGCAGAGTGATCAGCACAGGGGAAGGGTTGATGATGACACGGGAATCCTGGCATTGCAGGGCACAGGGCTCGTTGCAGCTGTTGGCCAGCGGGGTGGGTCCGCAGGGACGGCAGATGTCGTAGCAGGCCATGGGTGTGGTGTGGAGGGTCCTGGAAGAGAGGGGGTGAGGCAGGGCTGTGTGGGTGTGGGGGTGTGAGGGGTGGTGATGCAGGATGGCGATGGAACGTGGAGGCTGTTGTGGGTCTGTGGGGAGGTGTGAGAGCTGCTGAGTGTGGGGCTGAGTCTGCTGGAAGAGAGGGGCCAGGGGTGCAGGAGAAGCAGGGTCAGGGGTTTGAGACTCACCTGGTTGACGGCAGAAGCACAAGAAGAAGTGTGTGAGGAGAAGTGTGTGAGGGAGAGACTCTGGGCCAGCTTTTATGCTGATCCTGTTGGGGTGGGACAGCCTTGTCCTATGGCCTTGGGGCATTTTGTAGGCAGCAGCTCTTGGCTGGCCCAGCCTAGCAAGAGATCATGAGGTCAGATGTGGTTTCCTTCATGCAACTCAGCAATTCCATGTCATGCTCTCAAGTCCGTGTCCATCTGATCTTGGTGGCAATTTTCATGAGTTGGTATTTGGAAGAATTTCATTGTCCGATGTGTGTCAATGAAGAATGAATAAACAACCACAGCCCTGGAGATTTGCAATGTCATCACTTAGGTCATTTTGTGGCACTTGTGTGCCATGGTTTGTGGGTGCCTTGTGAAGTCTGGGACACTGTTCTGTGCCATGGGTGTCCATCAGTCCTTGTGCTGCACCCAGGAATGCTGAGGGAGCTGTTGGTATCCTGGGGAGGTCCCTCTGGAATGGTTTGGAAAGATCCCAGTGCCTGGGAGCTCTTGGTGATGGATGAAAGAGGGCTCTTGGCCTCGTGTCTTTAATGGGCTCACAAGATCTGATAAAACCAGAGGCTGTTCAGGCTGAACCTGTTCCTTTTTTGTGGTCCACGTGGATTTCTCAAATTTTAATTTCAACATACTCTCACATGTAAAGTCTATTCCTTGACCTCATTCAGAAATCCAGTAACAAACAACAAATGGGGTCCCATCCCTTTGCTCCCAGGCCCGTCTGTGGTGTCAATTCCTTTATTCTGCATTCAGGCCACCAGGTTTCATAATGATTTATATCCTGTAAATCGTAACATTGTGTTCCTGTGGGCGAAACCCAGTAATTGCTACCTGATGGTCAGCGTGCTCGCCTTTCCCTCTCTGTCATGATGCAGCTGTGTCTCTTGCTGCCGTGTCCTTTTCACCTTGAGGGCAGCTTTTAGGTCTGAGTGATTGTTGTTTGAGGGTTAGAGGCATTTGGGAGGGATTGCTTTGAAGGTGAATGTCAGGGAGGGCTGAATAAACAACCAAACTTTGGGGAGGTGTGGTTGTCATCTGCAAGGTCACCCTGTTGCACTGGTGTGCTGTGGGGTTTGAGTGTGTTGTGAAGAGGAGCCCCATTCCCTCCCAGCCCCGTCAGGCTGCTCTAGGATTTACTGGTGTGTGTTCCCTCACATTCCACGCTTCCCACCTGATCCACCTAGCTAAGCCTGACACTACACGGGACCTGTCCTGTTGACTCTGGGCATCTTGGTGCCCCTCTTGCCTTTAAGGTTTTGATATCTGGGGCCTTGGGGGGTCTTTAGTGGGGCTGAGTGCCAAGGGGTGAGGCCACTTGTGAAGGTCAGAAAGAGGATTTGGAGGTTGCCCCGGGTTGTTGGAGGTGAGCATTGCAAGATCCTTGACAAACAGAAAAGTCCAGATTGTGTCAGTGCCCAGCGTGGTGGCCTGAGAAGGGTCTGAAGGGCTGGGTCCAGAGGCTTGTGGTCAGTGCCCCAAAGTCCAGATGGCAGCAAGTCCCCAGTGCTGTAGCCAGGAATTGGATCTTTTTGGGCAACTCTGAAAATCTGAGTGACCCTGGACATCTGCTGGAGCTCAGCAAGGCCATCTGCCAAGGGCTGTTTCTAGGGAGGAATGAGAAAATCATCCCAGGTAGGAAGGAATCTGTGGGTATCAATTGGACAATTGTTTTCCAAAAGGCCTTTGTGGTTGTGGTTGAGAAGAAATGGAGCAGGAGGTGTCCCTGCAGCCTTGTGGGAAAGGGGACTCCAAGGCTCCAGAGCAGGATTTGGAAAAGTGTTGGGCTGAGGTGGTGAGTGGTGACTGTGAGTGTTTGCTCAGCACTGGTGAGGTCCCACGTGATGTGAGACCAGGTCAGGGCCACCCAGATGAAAATGGGCCTGAAAGATGATTCCTAGATGAGAGTCTGAGAGAGCTTGGAGTCCCAGGAGACGAGGCTGGACAGGGGTGTGTCCTCAGTGTGTGCAGATCCCTCATGGTGGGGAACAAAGAAAATGGAGCCTAGCTGTTCTCAGCAGCGCACACGTGCAGGGGAAAAGAGCAAGGGCACAAGTGAAGAGAGATGGAACTCCATGGGCCAAGGAGATAAAAGCCTTTAGTTGTGAGGGTGTCCAAAGAGTGCAAGAGGTGGTGGAGTTTTGATCCTGGGAGATCCAGATCTGCACTGTCCATGGCGCTGTAAATTCTGCTCCTGTTGGTCTGGCTCAAGCAGGGCAGTTGAAGCACTTGCACTGCAGAGCTCCAGTCCAAGTGGTGGATGTTGTTTATGTCTCTGCTGGAAGGCTTCAAGAGTCCTGGTCAGGATGAGAGATTGTCAAGTGTGCAGTGGCATGGAGAGGCTTTTCCATTTTTGTGCTGAGGAGTGAGCTGTTGTGTCAAAGAGTTTGGTCTAACAGTTTACAGGGTGTGTGACACGTTCTGCAAGGCGTTCCCACTGTGCTTCTGCTACCAGACTTTGTTCTTACTTGTTTTAACATCTATGAAAGGAAAAGTGTTGCCCAGTGGCTTGTTCAGTCCTAGAATGCGTTGGGTAAGGACTTGAGACTGTTGGAAGAAATTAATATAAGGAGCCATCTCAGTATTAACGCAGTAAAATTTTATTGGTGCAAAAGAATGAAAAGATAAGAGAAAAAGGAGAAATAATCTGTTGTGAGGGGCAGGCAGGGTGACCATCAGCTGAAGTGCTTGGCTTGCAGGAGCTGCTGCCAGTGCCCCAAGCTGGTGGTGTCAGCAGTGGTGCTGAGATCCCTTAGCAGATGTAGCCGCCCCTTCTGCCGTAGCAGCCCAGGCCTCCCAGGCCATAGCCAAATCCACGGCCATAGCCAAGGCCGTAGCCAAAGCCACCAAATCCACCCGAGATGGGCTGTCCCTGGGCACTGAGTTCAGAGCCCACAGCAGCCGAGGAGGTGGATCCGACGGCGGTGTTCTGGGGGAAGGAGGTCATGATGGGTCCTGGCAGGGTCACCAGCACAGGGGAAGGGTTGATGACCACGCTGGAGTTCTGGCATTGCAGGGCACAGGGCTCGTTGCAGCTGTTGGCCAGCGGGGTGGGTCCGCAGGGACGGCGGAGGTCGTAGCAGGCCATGGGTGTGGTGTGGAGGGTCCTGGAAGAGAGGGGAGTAAAGCATGTTACGGGTATAGGGGTGTGAAGGGATGTGGCGAGAGAGGCAGAGTGTGGAGGCTGTGGGGAGGTGTGAGGACTGCTGAGGCTGTGGCTGAGAGTGCTGGAAGAGGAGGGCCTGGGTTGCAGGATCAGAAGGGTCAGGGGTTTGAGGCTTACCTGGTTGTCAGCAGGAGGAGGAGGAGAAGGAGTCAGGAGAAGTGTGTGAGGGAGAGAGGCTCTGGATTGGCTTTTATGCTGGTTGTGGAGGGGTGGGACAGCCTCATCCCATGGCCTTTGGGTGTTTTGCAGGCTGAAGCCCTTGGTTGGCCCAGCCCTCTGAGTCATGAGTTGTGGAGTGTTTTCATTTCTACAATTCTGCACTTGCATGACCTTCTCTTGAGTCCTTGTCCTTCTGACCTTGGCAGCAGGTTTAGCGTGACAGTTGGTATTCCGGAGGATGTGATTGTTCTCTGTGTGTCAGGGAGGGCTGAATAAACAACCACAGCCTGGAGATTTACAATGTCATCAGTGAGTGTTTCTCTGCACCCAGAGACGCCAGTTGTTTCTGCCCACTCAGAGACGCCAGTTGTTGGGGGGCTGCTTGCTGGAGCTTAAATTTCCCACATTCAGGTGGTTTTAGAGTCTTTTTTGCCCTCTGCAAAGCTCTGAGCCAAATGCAGGAAAAGACAGAGTCTTCAAGGTTGCATGCTTTGTGTTTATTAGTTCTTATCTTACAATTTCCTCAGTGTCCTGCAAGATGTTTGCCGCGGCTCGGACACCTGACGACTCCTCCCGAGCTGGGCGGTCGTTATCTTTTATACTAATTACTACGTATTCGATATTTACTATTTATTACCAATGTCTATCACTACTACTAAAAAGGTCATCTTTACTTTGATCCAATCCTCACAAACTACTTTGTGCCAATGTCACCGCAGAAATGGAGTGAGGGAAGAAGAAAGAAGAAGAAGGAGACAACGCCCCAAATTCTCCATCTTGTCCCCATTCAATTCGATGCCAAAAATTCAAACCCACTGTTTTTTCACCCTGTGATATACTAAACTACAATCTTTCACACTCTTGTGGCCTGCAATGCTTCCTGCAGTGCAAGAAGCCTCTCCCATGGACTGAAATCAAAGCCAGTGTCTCTCTGAGCTCTGGGCTGTGGTCCCAGACACCCCTGCCCAGGTCTCTGACCCTCCAGGGCAGCCAAAGCAACGCCCTGGACTCCAACAGTGAGTTTTTTTTGTGCCTCTTGTGTGCTGTCGTTTATGGGTGCCTTGTGCAGACTGGGACTCTGTTCTGTGCTACTGGGCAGATGTCCATCAGTCCTTGTGTTGTACCCAGGAATGCTGAGGGAGCTGCTGATGTCCTGGGGAGGTCACTCTCCAATAACTTGGAATGGTCCCGGTGCCTTTGAGAGCTTCCTGATGAATGAAAAGAGCCATTGGCCTTGTGTGTTGAATGGGATTAAGGGAGAGGATCCTGCAAAGCAGAGGCAGTTCAGGCTGAACTTGTTCCATTTCTTAGGTGCATTTAGATTTCTGCAATCTGCACGACAGCATACGCTGTCATTTAAAGCATATTGCTTGACCTCATTCATGGATCTCATAAACAACAACAAGCCCGTGTTTGCCCAGGCTGGTCTGTGACGCCAGTTCTCTATTCCACATTCAAACCACAGGGTTTCATTATTTAAAACCTCTAAGTCTTAGTATTTTGTTCCTGTTAGCAAAAACTAATTGTTAGATGATTGGTGAGTTCCTTTGTAAAATTCTGCAATTCCAAGCGACTTTCTGGAGGTCTTTTCCATCTGACTTTGATGGCAATATTTAAATAGAAGCATTAGAGATTAAAGGAAGGTGTTGATGGCCTTGTCAGGCCAAGCTGAAGACGTGACCGAAGCTTTGGAGATGCTGGGTGTCATCAGCGAGGTCCCCCCAGGGCACTCACATTCTGTGATTTGTGGGTGCATTGTGAGGATGGCCCCCAAACCATCACGGCTCCGTCAGGCTGGTCTGGGCTTTGCAGGAGCAGTGCTTGTGAGGCTCTGCTGCTTTCATCACACTGTTTCCATCCCCACCATGTTGCAGTCTCTCCAGGTGTGTTTATATACGAGACCTTTCCTGTTGCGGATGGGAAAGCAATCCCATGGTTTAGGGAGGATCCCATGCTGCCCTAAATCCTGTGTTGGTTCATCCATAGCTGATCTCACCTGGGCCCAGCAAGGTCACACTGTGGGGTCACAGTGTGGGCTCTGCCTGATGCATGGAAAGGAAAAATGGTGAAGGATAAGGAGAAGAAGACAAGTGAGGAGAACAAATCCTCAACCTTGATGAATCCCCCATTTGGCCATGTACCCATTGCTGCAAAAATCTCCAGCAGTTACCAAGACAAAATTAAGAAAAGAAATACAAGCGGGTTGAGGGCAGTGTTCATCCTTTCACCCACCACTGGCTCCACCGTGGAACAAGGACATGGTTGAAGAAGAGCAACTCAGACACACCATGACACCGTCAGGACCGGAGCATGCTTCAAAGGAGAAAAAACAAGAGACATGAATTTTGTTCAGGTGGGAGACAGGAATGCAAATGGGACATGTGTTTAATATGCAATGGTATGACCTCAGTGTTGACTTTCCAGTTCTCCAAATATGTAATTGAATCTTCTGTGTGTCCTGACACACGCTACCAACAAGACGTAAGTCACCAGTTCTCCCATTCAGAAGGTTCTACCAAGGTCAGATGAACACAGCCTCAAGAGCAGGACATGGAAATGCAGAATTGAATGAATGAAAACACTCTCCAACTCATGACTCAAAGGGCAGGGCCACCCAAGGGCTACTGCCTACAAAATGCCCCAAGGCCATGGGGCAAGGCTGTCCCGCCCCGACAGGACCAGCATAAAAGCCAACACAGAACCTCTGTCTCTCACACACTTCTGAATCCTTTGACTCCTGCTCCTGCTGACAACCAGGTGAGTTTCAAGCCCCTGACCCTCCTGCCCCTGCACCCCAGCCCCTCTCTTCCAGCACGCTCAGCCCCAGCCTCAGCAGCCCTCACACCTCCCCACAGCCCCAAAACAGCCTCCACACTCCCTCACCCCCAGCATCACCACACTCCAACCAGCTCACCCCTGCACGGCCTCACCCCCTCTTCCAGGACCCTCCACACCACACCCATGGCCTGCTACGACCTCTGCCGTCCCTGCGGACCCACCCCGCTGGCCAACAGCTGCAACGAGCCCTGTGCCCTGCAGTGCCAGGATTCCCGTGTCATCATCGACCTTCCCCTGTGCTGGTGACCTGCCAGGACCCATCATGACCTCTTCCCCAGAACACCGCCGTCGGATCCACCTCCTCGGCTGCTGTGGGCACTGAATCAGTGCCCAGGGACAGCCCATCTCGGGTGGATTTGGTGGCTTGGCTACGGCCTTGGCTTATGGCCGTGGATTTGGCTATGGCCTGGGAGGCCTGGGATGCTACGGCAGAGGGGCGGCTACATCTGCTGAGGGCCCTCAGCACCACTGCTGACACCAACCACCCACTCCCTGAACACATCTCAGGCATTGAGGACTCTCTCTGGCCAAGGCTCTCAACGGGCTCAGCACTTCCAGCTCCTGTTCGCAGGGCACCAATCAAGGCAGCAGCCAAGGCACCAGCCCAGGCTTGCAGACATGCCCATCTGCTCCTCTTCTCCTGCTCCCCGTTCCCTGCTCTCTGCTCTCACTTTCAGCTTTGTCCAGTCCCCTCTGGATAAATCCCTTCTCCCAAGCCAGAGAGCATCGGGCACCCCTCCTGGGGAGCTCCCACTGTGTGGCAGGAAAGCTTTGATGCCCTGGCCAAACCTACTGCAAGCAAAAGACCTCACCTGATGGTCAACCTGATTGTACCTCAGCCCAGTTCCCTTCCACTGGCTGCTCCTGCTTTTTCACTATTTTGTCTCAATAAAATTTTTCTTGCATCGCAGTTTCAGATGTCTCTTTTTTGAATGGACTCATAATCAACTGGGTGTGAAACCTGTTTCCTTTTCACTGCACGCAGGAGATCAGGAATCCAGAGTCCAAGTGTCCTCAGTGGATGTTTAGGGAGGATATTAAGGAAGTTTCCTTCATGGAGAGGGTAAGGATTCCTTTCACTGACTGCACAGCGTAATGGTGGAGTCATCATCCCTGCAGGGATTTAATATCCCTGTAGATGT
>JAKJHU010000737.1:0-125473 GCA_022316685.1 Progne subis subis
TGTACCGAGGAATGCCGCCTCACCCTCTGGGAAAGTCCTGCCGCCACCGGGCTGGTGTCTCTTGCTCAGCTACAACAAAGAAAAACCAAACATCAAAGCACCATCTTTGCAGCACATCCAACAAAAAACACCCATCCTGGAGCTCCCCTTCTCTTAACAATGCCCGGGGCCGTGGGCAGCTCACTTTGGCTTCGCTCACAGCCAGACACCTGAACAGACAAAGTCTTGGTGGCATGATGGATGCTAAGCCCACCCACCCACCCACCACTAGGGGTGTGACATCCCTGATGGCAGTGGGACAAGGGTATTGGGGGGGCATCCCACACTCAACCCCAACCCAGTCAACTCTGCCCCACCCTCACTTCCTGCCTAGCCCTAGCCCTACTGCCTGCCCCCTCAGCTCTTCTGCCACTGCCCTGACACAGCCTTGCTGCCTGCACCTGCTCTCAGGGAAACTGGACTGTTCTCAAGGCTCATACACCTGCACTCAAACTTGCATCCTAGCTTTTACATCTTACTTTCATGGCCTGCTCTCTGGCCTGACACTCCTTCACCTCTCAAGCCCTCCCTCAGCCTTGCTGGGTCTCT
This sequence comes from Progne subis subis, assembly GCA_022316685.1. Lineage (NCBI taxonomy): Eukaryota > Metazoa > Chordata > Aves > Passeriformes > Hirundinidae > Progne > Progne subis. The sequence continues at coordinate 589 of JAKJHU010000737.1, forward strand.
CTCAAGTGCCCTGCTTCACCCTACTTCCCTATGGCCCTATGCTTGCAGTCGAGGATGCTCCTGATCCAGGGTCCCAAGGGTTGTCCTGCGGGCAGGACGAGTCATCCACAGTTTCTCCCTACCCTAACTAACTTTGGCCCTGAGACAGGGCAGAGGCTGACAGAGCCGCGCTCTTGGTGGTGGCAAAGGCACGAAGCCTTACCAACCGCCGCCTCGAGGAATGGGAGGAGACATCCTCGACTGCGGGGAGACAGGAGATCCCAGGGTGGGCCGGGGCGGGAAACCCCCGGTTAGACCCGGCCCTGCGGACCCTGCTCCCCACTAACGCTTCCTGCCTGCCCCTCTTGGCTCTTCTGCCACTGGCCTGCCACAGCCTGGCCGCCTGCACCTGCTCTCAGGGAAACAGGACAGTTCTCAGGGCTCATACACCTGTGCTCAAATTTGCATCCTAACCTCTACGCCTTCCTTTTACTGCCTGCTCTCTGGCCTGACACTCCTTCACCTCTCAAGCCCTCCCTCAGCCTCGCTGGGTCTCTCTCAAGTGCTCCTGCTCCACCCTATGCCTCACAACTGCAGACGCTCCTGGCATGGGGATCCCGGCGTGGGCTGCCCATCCCCTGCTGCAACCTAACCCTGTGGACTCCAACCAGGCAGATGACACCCATCCCCCTAAAACGCAGTCAGGGGATGCCACTGCCCTGCCCAGCAAAAGCTCTGCTGATGCCCAGGATGAACTCTCTACCTTTACTTACCGGGCCTCTGGCCATCTAGGGTCCTCTGCACTAAGCTAGCTTTGAATTGCCTCCTGCCACTGAAAACCTTTTTCCTCTTCTTCTCACCCCCGTCCCCGACACTTAGCTTTCGGAAGATGAGCCCACAGACTCTGGCCTAGACAGAAAACGACGCCTCGGCACCGTGGGCATCCCGACGCTCTCTGCCTGCGGCTGCTTCCAGGCTGCCAGATCCAAACCTGAAAGGGAGACCTGAGCGATAACCGCTGCTTCAGTCCGCCGCTCGCCTCCCTCCATTGACTTTTATTGCAGATACCCGGCTTTACTTCCGCTCGGAACAAACATACTGCCGCTAAGAAATACAGCCTTAAGACCGTATCCCTTACCATAGGCCGTGGACATACAAAATAAAATGGCACCATCAATTGTTAAAGACCGCTAAAGAGAAAAAAAATCTAAAAAATTTAATTTAAAAAAACACCCCAGCCTATGCCGGCCAAGTTGCCCTTCTCTTAAAATAAGACAATGGCAAAAAAATGGATTCTCCCCTTCCATTTCATCCCCCACAACAACAGAAAAGGAGGGGTCTTTCTCAAATGAAATCCCTCCAAGGAGGGGAAAAAGGAAGTTTTTCACCTCTCTGCAAACCCTTTAAAAGGAAAAAAACCAGGGCTTCCCTCCCACTTTAAACCTTAGCAGAATGAAAATGGGACCTTACCCTCCATTCAAACCCCTAATACAAACCTATTTTCCCCCTTCTGTTAAAAATACAACCCAGGGATACCCTCTCAACACTATACCCTTCACATTCTGGAAAACCCAAGTTTTCCTTCAGTCCAGACCCTAAAAATCCCACCAGAAAGGGAACTTCCCCCACTTGAAACACAGATAAGAAGAGAAAAGAAGGTTCTTTCCTCCATTTCAACTTTCTTTTCCCTGACAACCCCCATTTTTTGGATGGGGGGATCAGGGAGGGATGGACAAGACAAAATGGAAAAGGAAAATGACACAAGTCTCCCTAGACAAACCCACACAGACTCACCTGCTGCTGCTGCCTGGCACAAAGCTCTGTCCCTTGGCACCTCCTTGAACCTGTGCTCTGCATCCAAGCATATCCAGGAGCTCCCCCCAACTCCATGAGACACCCCACAGAAACCCACCAGCAACCCCTCCTCTCCACAAGCTCCACACAAAGTTACCTGACGTTCCCCTCTTAAACCAGCCCCGGCAGGAGCCACCCCCTCCTTATCCTAACACCTCACACCTGCCTCTGCTCTCACCGAGGCACTCAGCCCTCATCATGAGAACGTCTTACACCTGCTAGCACCTGCTGCCGCTCCCTGGGTGACGGCAGGGGCACGGGGTACTTGCTGCTCCTTCCCTGGATGCATCCTTGCCTGCACCTCACAGCAAGGGCCCCCAGCCTTTCCTTCCTAGCCACAAGGACCCCTCCTCTCCTGCACCTGCCCCAGCCTCAAATTGGGATGCCAGGGGCCTTAGGTTCATCACTCCCCAGCAAATCGCACAGCCATCCTCACCCTTCAGTTACAATGTTTCCTTGGCCATCCTGACTAACTTGTCTTTCTCTGCAACTCTTTCAAATGGGCCTTGACGCTTCACCACCTGGGGGGCCCTCTATACTGTTTCTCTTGATGTGCGGAGAGAAGACTCTATAACTCACAGAGTGGTTATGAGAGTAGGTATGAATTTATTCAGCGCTGAGGTGCATGGGGATAACTCCTCAAAGACATGCACACCTGGGAGCTTTGTTCCCCCTTTTTATCTCTACAAACTAGGGTTATACGATACGCCTAATACATATTTATTTTCTAACCCCGCCGGTCCCCGCTTCGTATTAAAATTAGTTCCACGCCTATTTGAGGCTGTGCACTGCTCCTTATTGATCACTCCAGTGGTCGTCGGGGGTCTTTGGGGATGAAGCACATAGTCATCCTCTGAGCTGAACTTTTCAACTTGTCTCCTTGCGCATGCTCTTTTGTCCTTTTGGCCATCTCCTATATCATGTTACCCGTTTTGGGGCCCAAAGAATGCGTAGATAATCAGTACCAGGTGGGCATAACGGTGACCAGAGCCCTAAAGGAGGAATTTGGAAGTCCCACTGGGGCCAGAGAGAAGATTGATCTGCTGGGGGGGGACTTGAAACTAATATGTGACAGGCTGGTGCTTTTAAAGAAGAGTTCTCTGTTAATATAGTGTGCTCTTGCCAGGCACCATTGCTTTATTTTCTCTGTCTCACTCTCACAATCCCAGGCAAAAGCAAAACCCCTGCAATGACAGGGAAAGACGGACACGCTTTACAAACGAGCAGCTCTGCCAGCGCCAGCCTCACCACGTGCCCGAGGTCACCCGGGGCAGCTGCTCCGCCCACGAACCACCGCCCTGCTCCGGCCCCATGCCTCCACACCGACCGCAGCAACACACAACACGCGGCCTGGCGCCCGCCCCACACCCACCACGGGGGATCGCCCGCCCGCTGGCCCCTGCCCACCCCACTAACAGGCCCCTTCCTCGCTCCTTTCTCTGCCCTGGGGGGGATGCGGCCACGGCGCCCACAAAACATCCCCAGACCTGCGCCCACTCGCTGACTTCCTCGGGACCTAGGCGTGCACCCACCAGCTGGGACGCAACCGGCAGCCCGCAGCGGATGCGCCTCAGACGTGACCACGCCAGTGTAACGCCGGGCCCCGCTGCTCGTTCCACCCCGCACTCGTCTCCTGCCCTCCTGCTGACGCTCGGGGCTGGACAAGGGCGGCTCATGCTCACCAGGGAGCACACAACATGAAAAATAGCACCTTTAGTACCAGCCAAGATGCCACCTGCAAAAAATACATCATGTTGCAGCTTGCCGTTTCCAGGTCTGACCTAGCTTTCTCTGACACTCAAACCCCAAACAAATCACCAACCTAAAAAAAAAAAAAAAAAAAAAAAAAGCACCAAAAACACCAAAAACCCTCCCCAAGAGTCAAGCATATTTGAAAATGCCAATGAGCTAACTTTCACAGCCATCTCACGGCCTCAAAGACCACGATGGTCCCCCCCTTTTCAAACGATTCAACTCTGCAATGGACAAAACCAGGGAGAGGGGTTTTCCCCACCATTTACGATCGGTATCTTCTTCACATGCCCTGACAAAGAAGGGGCTTACCGCTCCCTTGACAGGGAAAACAGTGTTCTCTGCCTCTTACAAATACATCCACAGAACCCTCCCTTTTCTCTTGCCTTCAGGCACCAACAAAAGACAATGGGCCCACAAACAAATCTTGCAAAACCTCTCCCTGACGACTCTTGATCCTTTCATGCCTTTGCCCTCTTCTCGCCTCACCACTTTCAAGGCCTGACTACACTTTTGAAATGCCAAAGCTCACACAGCAGGCCTGCACTCACCAACACTCACCCCTAGCAACACATCTTCAAAGGCCTCACACTGCCTGCTCAGACATAAGCCTGAACGCACACTTAGTGGCTTTCATTCGCTTTCATAGGGTGTCCTATGCTTTTCAACCTGCCTCCAGGCAAAACAACAGCAGACCCAAAGGTTCCTACTTAATCCCTGCCATAGACAAGATCAAATCGCTCCTGCTTCTCAAGTAAAACTTCCAAAAATAAAACTCAATTCAAAAAACCAAAGGCAGGGAAAGAAGGATTGGCAAGGCTGAAACGGCTGCCGGCAAAAGGAACGAGCTCATTGGCAACACAAAAGAGACAAACAACAGCAACAAAGTTTCAAACTCGGGCAGGACGCCCTCACTTCGGGCAGACGGAAGCGCAGCTCCGAGGGAGCGAGTCCAGGCCGGGCGCCAGGGAGCTCAGGAATCTGGGATTGCCTGCGTGATGGAAGGGCTGGAAAAGCACACCCAGCTGCCGGCTTTAGTGCTGGGACACAGCCAGGCCTGGGCTCAGGCTTAGAGCTGCGACTGCACAACGCCCCAAAGCCGGCTTAGACATCCGGCATTACACCCAGCTCCAGGAGAAACTCAGCTGGGAGAAGCCCCCTGGATGCTCCCTCAGAATACTGACCTCACCCTGCAGCTCCTACAAAATAGGAGAAGCTATGGAAATCATCCAGAAATTCCAGCAAAATGCGTCCAAACCAGACTGCAAACCAGCAAGTCCGAGAAGACACGGGGATTTATTCCAGAGGGGACACAAGGATCCCTCAGCCAGCCAGTATTTCTCTCGGGCTCTTCCCACTGCTCTCTGAGGACACAAGCAGCACTTTTCCTTGCTGTTCTCCTTTCCATCAATGCAAAGAGCACTGTTCTGTATTTAGTTTAGAACAGTAGAGCAATTTTTTCATGACCTTGACGATTAGTGAAGGGCAGCAAAAGCTGATAAACTCCTTTAACAACTTATTAGCCGCAGAGAAATTAAGTTGGACGTTGACTTCAGATCAAGTTTTGCTGCTGAAAATGAACAACGTGACATGTTGGTGTCACTGCTTTTAACCTTCTGACATCAAAGGGTATTTCTACAATAAATTCAGGATGGAAGCTCCTTACCTTAAAATAACACTTCTTACAATACAGTTGGCCCAAAAAGACTCCCAAAATCAAGATAGAAGTCTCACAGCTATTAAAAAAAGTTGGCTTTGGTGTATATAACTTGCCAGCCCCTCATGCTTTCAGTCCTTACCATTTATTTTTACCAAGTCCATGATTGAAACTTTGTAGGAAGCTAAAAAAAAACCCAAAAAATCCAAGGCAAAGCTACACGTTGTCCCCAAACACTCTCAGTGTGGAGCCGTGTCACCCCCAAGTGTTTGCTCCCTCAGCCCAGCCTGGAGGCTCCAGCTGCTCCCGGGGCGGGGTTAGCAAGGGAATTGCTTGTTTGAAGCTGTACATGCCATTGGCCTGCACTGGAGGGCCAATAAATGTGAAACTACAGAAACTATTGAAGCGTATCAAGGTTTCACAGAGGCGATTGAAACAAAGAAGGACAGAAGGTTCAATCTCACCCTTTGCAGCACCTCTTGCAAGACCCATTGACTTTCAAGACGAAGCGGTTCCTCGTGAACAAGACCTTGCTTTTACAGGCTTCCTACAATAGGGCAGAGATGTCCCAGTTTACATCATGCACTTCCCACTCTGAAGCCAAAAATCCAAAGACAGCACTCCTTCACAACCCTGAGGGACACCCATGGATTCTGGGGCTACAGGATGCAGTGAAAAATTCCCCTGAGACACCCAGGACAGGGCTGCGCTGCCTTGGACAAGCAGCATGACTCTCTGAGAAAATGCCATGCTGCAGCCAGGTTAGTGCTTTAGAGAATTTTACTGCTAGGCAGAAAAAAACCCCAAAAAACAGTATTAGAGCTGTGGAATCAAGAAAAAAATCCCCAACCACTGTCCAGAGTACCAGGGTGAACATCCACAGCAACACAGCAAAATAAACGGGAACTTCAGAAAAAAACACAGACATGAGACCACTCCAGGGGAACAACCACTGTCCATTAGAAAAATGCTGGCACAAAAGAATGCTGGCCTTAATTCAGGTCACAGTTATTGAACAATAGTTGAAGACTCCTTTGAAGGCCTACAAACCAAGTCAAGCCAGGCACACTTTCATTTTCTAGACAGATTTTAGGACAGCTGAGGGAGAGTCTCCAGCACACCCTCAGCTGCCACATTTGCCTTTGCCCACCCTACCAAGGACACAGCAGAGGTGGCCACTACAGGTCACACCCAGCCCAAGGTCTGCCTGAACCTCTCTTGCCACTTTTCCTTCCTGCTGATAATGCTGACCCCTGACAGGCCCCAGCCAGGACCGTTTGCTGCTGGCTTTGCGCGCCATGAGGCCCCACCCCACCTCGGGGCTGGACCCTCAGAGACCCCCAGCCCCAAAGACCGCAGGGAGGAGTGACTGTCGGGGATTTTGTGCTTACTCAGTTCTGTTGTACGACGTGAGGCTGGGCATGACTCGGGACAAGAAAGCTTTGTGGCTAGAAAAACACTTCACACTGTCAGCTGAACTCGTCGATGCATTTCAGTGTGCTCATCATTTTCTTTTCTAGTTCTAGTCACATTTGCAGAAGGGTCAAGAAATATTTCAATTCAACAACAACTTACCCATAGACTCCAACACTGATGCCACCATCTAGAAATAGGACCTGTCCAGTGCTTCCAGACTGTCAAACCCTCGAGAACCTGCTACTTTCTTACTGTTAAAACTTCGCTCAGTAACTCCAGTTTCAATCTGGAAACAAAACACAAAGCATCACTTCATCATCAAGGAGTTAGAAACAAGACACAGACCACATGCAGATTCAGTAGGTTTCTGTTCATTCTCTATTTTCAGAGGAAATCAAAGGCGGAGATGTGTTTTAAACTAATTCCTAATTCCCTAAAATTATTTTAAATGAATCCACCCGTGGCACATGTGGCAACGTGGGTGTGCTGGTTCAGCGAGAGGTAGGGATAACACAGAGGCAGCTTCAGTAAATGAGGAAAAGGGATCATTCGTGTAGAACACACTCCCCAGAATAAATCAAAAACCCAGGTGCGTCTGCTTGTCTCCACTGGATTTCAGTTATTCTGTAACAGATAGCATTGAAGCTATTTCATAGAAATTTTAATCACAGATTGAAATGCCATTGCCACACATGCTCCCTTTGAATTGCATTTCCAAGAGCACTTCTCTGCCCCTGAGGCCAGCGTGACACAGGAAAAGTCCACACTGGGGAGCTGTGGATGCAAATCACAACTTGAGGCCCATTCTCACCAAATTTCATTGAAAATCTTCAGTGGGATGGGATCACTCCTGAGTTATGCACTTGCATTCTACACAGACTGGACTCACTGCCCAGACTACAGTCCAGATTTTCCCTCCATCCGGGTGACACCAATCCAGACTCAGTGAGAAATCCAGTCTTAGTTTTCTTTGTCCCTTTGCCGACTCCATTCCAGTTTCCATGAGAAATCCAGTCTGGGTTTGGGACAAATCCAACTGGGTGGTCCAGACAAAGGGACCGGGTCTAGGTAGGTGGGCCCGAGGTTCTAGGTCACTCTAGAACCACAGTTCTAGGTGGGGGGTGAGGGTGGGGGGGGGGGGTCCAGAGCCCAGCAGCAGCAGAGAGTCTATGCTTGCCTGCTGTCCAGGTGTCTTGGTTTGAAAAAGACAGTTGTCTGCTAAGGAGAGGCAAGCCTCCGGGTTATTATAATTTAGAAGATTAAAAAAAACTTTCGGTCAGAGCTATAGGGAAAAGGAATAACAGTCCTTTACTAGTAAATATAACAGGACAGACAAACAACAACAGCACTTATAATAACAGTAAAACAGAACCAAGAACCCTGAGGGCAAACGGTGGCAAAGTCCGTCGCTGATGGCTGCAAGCTGGAAGCGATGGATTGTCCTCAGCAGGCAGGCAGGGGGTGCCCCGGCAGGCAAAGTGGGCAGTGCCGAAGAACCCGCAGCGGCTGGACCCCGGGCTGACCCAAAATCCAGCAGGGTAACGAAGAAACTCCGAATTCCTGGGCGCTCTAACAGATGATAGAATTCCCAGGACCAAACTCCTCCGTTAGCTGTGGACTCCAGGCAGCCACCCGTAGTCCGACCGTCCTCCCCGGGAAAGCTGAGAGAAGTGAGGCCACCCCCCAGCTCTCTCCGGAGCCTCCTCCCTTCCCCAAAACCAAGTGATCAACTTCTTTTGTCAGGTTAAGCACCGCTTAAACTGCCCCTACTTAAACGGGGGCGGGGGGGTGGGGGAAAAATTCTACAGGAGAACTTAACCCTCAACACCAGGGCAGATCCAACAGCTCCTGGCCATCCTTAAAATGCCCCCCTGGAGGATTGAGGAGTGGTGAAAGAGGTAAGAAACACTGCCTCATCTGGGTTTCATGGCTGGGCCAGAATCAGAAGGCATCAGTCTCCCTCTCTCCTGGAAGGGTAAGAGAAGGATAAAACATGTCCCAAAAAACTGCTTTCCACAGATGAAATAGAACACACATTTCTAGGTTACATCATCCAATACATTCAGGTTCTTGCTCACAGACTCCGGTGCTGGGGGGGTGCTCGGCACAGGGAATGAGTTTCTTGCCATGCTTAAATCACTGACAGCGGCTACAGGAATTTTGTCATTCACTCAGGCTCAGAGAAAGAAGTTACAAAAGGACAAGCTCATCATAGCACCTCAGCAGTCCTACCAAAGACTGCTGTGTTGATTTGGCACAGCCTGGTTTTGTGGTAGCAGCAGGGAGCCCACAGAGATGGCTTCTGGGAGAAGCTGCTAGAAGCTTCCACCGTGTCCAACAGAGCCACTTGTTGATAGCTCTGAAGATGGGTATGCCGCCGGCCCAATTAGAAAGGTGGGTAAGGCCTCATGGTCCCATTGACAAAGAACATCAAAGCAGCCCACAGGCAGAGTGTTCCAGGGGTTGGGAGGCGCCGTGCCACGGCCCATCCCAGCGCGGCGCAGGGCGAGGCACCATTGTGGCCACCCCCAGCTCGGTGTGGCCGCGGCAAAGCCGGCCAGCCCAGCTCCGCGGCCAGCTGCGCCTCAGCCAGGAGGGCAGGGCGGGCAGCAACAGCTTCTCCTCTGGCAACACGCACCAGGAGAGGCCTTAAATAGTGCCAGGGCCCTGAAATATTTTCGTCCAAAAAAAGGGTTTCCCACCATCTTTCCACTCAAATAATGGGTGCTCCCACACCTCTAGGATTACAAGGAACGGCTCTGGGTGTCAGCGCGTCAGCAGCTGTGCTCTAAATGTGGGTGTTTTGACTGTTTCTTTTTGTATGCAAATGAGCCAAACAGGCACCGGCCGGAAGTCCGGTCATCCCAAAACAAAATGGCAGCCGCCGTTTGGCCGAAATATTTTCATCCAAAAATTGGTTTTACCCCTTCCTTTCTGGGCAAATATGGGGTGCTCCCACATCTTTAGTAGCACCCGGCATGGTTCTAAATGTCAGCATGCCCGCATCTGCTCCCTAAATATATTTTTTGGACTGTTCAGTTTTGTATGCAAATGAGACAAAACCGCGCCGGCTGGAAGTCCGGTCATCCCAAAACAAAATGGCAGACGCCGATTGGTCGAAATATATTGGTCCAAAAGAGGGGTTTTACACCGCCTTTTCAGGCAAACTAGGGGTGCCCTCGCATCTCTAGGAGCACCCGGCACTATTCTGGGTGTCAGCATGCCCGCATCTGTACTCTTGTGGTGGTTTCAGGCAGATTTTGGGAGAAATCCTCCCAAGGGGCCCCTCTCCCCTCCCCCAACCGGTTCGGGAAAAAACTTCCTCAGAGAGAAGTGGAAAAAACCTGTTTATTAAACAGGCAAAGCACTCCCAGCACAATACTTGATGACAAGAGCTTTGTGCCGCTTACGGAGGGATAACAAACTTAAAGAAAGTCTCTCCTCTTGAAGACTGTCAGTGTGCTCCACCACTCTCTCTCCGCTGATGTTGGAAAAAAAAAGATGTGCAGGGCTGGTCTTGGTGGTCTCGGTGGGGTGGGTGCCCTGTGGAGGCCCCCCGGTGCTTCCCCAGGTCCTCAGTCTGGAGAGGTTGGAACAGTTCCGAGGAGAGGGCAAAAAAAAAAAAAGAAAAAAAGGAAAGAAAAAAAGGAAAAAAAAAGAAGAAAGCAAAAAGCAAAAAGCTTCAGCTATTCTACAGCGTCTAACTATGCTAGCACTAAACTAACTAACTGCCCAGCAAAAAAAAAACAGAGCTTCTTCAGTCTCGCCGAGCTCCAGCTCCCCCGCTTCAAGGTCACTCCGAGGAGCAGAGTTTTCCTGGGGAAAAACAAACCGCGCTTGCCCTCCCCCCTGCACCCAACAGATGATTGGGGATACACAGTCACCCCAGGACAGCTCTAAATGTATTTTTTTGGACAGTTTATTTTTGTATGCTAATGAGACAAAATGACGCCGACCGGAAGTCCGGTCATCCAAAAACAAAATGGCAGCCGCCGATTGGACGAAATATTTTCACCCAAAAATGGGTGTTGGGAAGGATGAAGCCAGAAAGCCCTATAAATATGATTGCTTGGATTCTGAGAATGTAAAACCTGTAACTGAGATAGAATTGAAAGTAAGTTTTGATGTTTAAGATGTCCTAGCTACTAGATGCCTGCGAAAACAACCCCCAATGTATGATTCATCCCACATATGTAACCCCCCCTGAAGTATCAAGTATCTGTAATCCCATTGGCACAAGCCTTTTACAGCCCACCTCGAGACCCCTTATCAGAGGGATGCGAGAGTGGGCCGCGCTTCTGTTTCTTCTCTCTCTTGTCTCTGTGTGCTCTTCTCCTTTGCTCCTCTCTCTTGCCTCTTGCACCTTGCTTTTGGAATTTCTTTATCTCTCACTGCCCCCACCTTCCAAGGCCATGCTACAGCTGCGCCGGGCAGCTCTGAGCAAGGCCTCACTCTCTACACAATAAACCTCTTCTTCTAAAACCCAACTTCAGAGATCTCTCATCTGCATTCATACACACCGTCCTGGAGTCCTCAGCAACAGGAGGGAAGAAGGCATTTTTCTACAAATGGGGTTTTCCGCCATATTTCTGGGCAAACAAGGGATGCCCCCGCATCTCTAGGAGCACCCAGCACTATTCTGGGTGTCAGTGCACCCGCAGCTGTGCTCTAAATGTGTTTTTAGTGACTGTTTATTTTAGTATGCTAATGAGGCAAAATGGCGCCGGCCAGAAGTCCGGGCACTCCAGAACAAAATGGCAGCCGCTGATTGGCCAAAATATTTTTGTCCAGAAAAGGGGTTTTCTGCTGCCTTTCCAGGCAAATAAGGGGTGCCCCCGCATCTTTAGTAGCAACCGGCACAGTTCTGAGTGTCAGCGTGCCCGCATCTGCTCCCTAAATATATTTTTTTGATTGTTTATTTTTGTATGCTAATGAGGCAAAACGGTGCCGGCCGGAAGCCCGGTCATCCCAAAACAAAATGGCAGATCCCAATTGGCCGAAATATTTTCGTCCAAAAGAGGGGTTTTCCCCTGCCTTTCTGGGCAAATAAAGGGTGCCCCCACATCTTTAGTAGCATCCGACACTATTCTGGATGTCAGCGTGCCCGCATCTGCTCCCTAAACATGTTTTTTTGGGCTGTTTAGTTTTGTATGCTAATGAGACAAAATGGCGCCGGCCGGAAGTCCGGTCATCCCGGAACAAAATGGCACATGCCGATTGGCCAAAATATTTTCATCCAAAAAATGGGTTTCCCACCATCATTCCGGGCAAATAAGGGTTGCCCACACACCTGTAGCAATACCCGGCATGAGTCTGGGTGTCAGCGTGCCCGCATGTGCTTCCTAAATATGTTTTTAAGGACAGTTTATTTTTGTATGCTAATGAGACAAAAAGGCGCCGACCAGAAGTCCGGGCATCCCGGAACAAAATGGCAGCCGCCGATTGGCTGCAATATTTTCTTCGAAAATAGGGGTTTCCCAACATCTTTCTGGGCAAATAAGGGATGCCTCCGCATCTCTAGGAGTACCCGGCACGGGTCTGGGTGTCAGCACGCCCGCATCTGTGCTATAAATGTGTTTTTTGAACTGTTACTTTTTGTATGCTATAGAGTCAAAATGGCACCGACCGGAAGTGTGGTCATCCCAAACAAAATGGCACACGCCGATTGGCCGAAATATTTTCGTCCAAAAATTGGTTTTACCCCTTCCTTTCCAGGCAAATAAAGGGTGCCCCCACATCTTTAGTAGCACCTGGCACGGTTCTGAGTGTCAGCGTGCCTGCATCTGTTCCCTAAATATATTTTTTGGACTGTTTATTTTTGTATGCTAATGAAACAAAACGGCGCTGGCCGGAAGTCCGGTCATCCCGGAACAAAATGGCAGCCGGCGATTGGCCGAAATATTTTCGTCCAGAAAAGGGGTTTTCTGCTGCCTTTCTGAGCAAATAAGGGGTACCCCACATCTCTAGGACCACCCGGCATTATTCTGGGTGTCAGCATGCCCACATCTGTGCTCTAAATGTGTTTTTAGGGACAGTTTATTTTTGTATGCAAATGAGGCAAAACGGCGCCGGCCGGAAGTCCGGTCATCCCGGAACAAAATGGCACACGCCGATTGGCCAAAATATTTTCATCCAGAAAAGGGCTTTCCCACCGTCTTTCTAGGCAAATTAGGGATGCCGACACACCTGTAGGAATACCCGGCACGGGTCTGGGTGTCAGCGTGCCTGCATCTGCTCCCTAAATATGTTTTTAGTGACTGTTTATTTTTGTATGCTAATGAGACAAAATGGTGCCAACCGGAAGTCCGGGCAACCTGGAACAAAATGGCAGCCGACAATTGGCTGAATAATTTTTGTCGAAAATAGGGGTTGCCCAACATCTTTCCAGGCAAACAAGGGATGCCTACACATCTCTAGGAGTACCCGGCACGGGTGTGTGTGTCAGCACGCCCGCATCTGCTCTCTAAATATGTTTTTTGAACTGTTACTTTTTGTATGCTATAGAGTCAAAATGGCGCCGACCGGAAGGCCGGTCATCCCAAAACAAAATGGCAGCCGCCGATTGGCCAAAATATTTTCGTCCAAAAATTGGTTTTAGCCCTTCCTTTCTGGGCAAATAAAGGGTGCCCCCACATCTCTAGTAGCACCCGGCATGGTTCTGAGTGTCAGCGTGCCTGCATCTGCTCCCTAAATATATTTTTGGACTGTTTAGTTTTGTATGCTAATGAGGCAAAATGGCGCCAGCCGGAAGTTTGGTCATCCCAAAACAAAATGGCAGCCGCCAATTGGCCAAAATATTTTCATCCAAAAAAGGGGTTTCCTGCCATCATTCCGGGCAAATAAGGGATGCCTCCGCATCTTTAGGAGCACTAGGCACTATTCTGGGCGTCAGTGCACCCGCAGCTGTGCACTAAATGTGTTTTTTTGGACTGTTTATTCTTGTATGCTAATGAGACTAAATGGTGCCGACCAGAAGTTTCATCATCCTGAAACAAAATGGCAGCTGTCGATTGGCGAAAATATTTTCATCCAAAAAAGGGGTTTCCCACCATCATTCCGGGCAAATAAGGGATGCCTCCGCATCTCTAGGAGTACCCGGCACGGGTGTGGGTGTCAGCACGCTCGCATCTGTGCTATAAATGTGTTTTTAGTGACAGTTTATTTTAGTATGGTAATGAGACAAAATGGCACCAATCGGAAGTCCGGGCATCCCAGAACAAAACGGCAGACACCGATTGGTCGAAATATATTCATCCAAAAGAGGGGTTTTCTGCTGCCTTTCCAGGCAGATTAGGGGTGCCTTCGCATCTCTAGGAGCACCCGGCACTATTCTGGGTGTCAGCACGCCCGCATCTGTGCTCTAAATATATTTTTTGGACTGTTTATTTTTGTATGCTAATGAGGCAAAATGGGGCCAGCCAGAAGCCTGGTCACCCCAAAACGAAATGGAAGCCGCTGACTGGCCAAAATATTTTCTTCCAAAAAAGGGGTTTCCCAACGTCTGTCCGGGCAAATAAGGGATGCCCCTGCATCCATAGGAGCACCCGGCACTATTCTGGGTGTCAGTGCACCGACAGCTGTGCTCTAAATGTGTTTTTTTGACTGTTTACTTTTATAGCCTAATGAAACAAAATAGCGCCAGCCGGAAGTCCAGGCATCCCGGAACAAAATGGCAGCTGCCGATTGGCCGAAATATTTTTGTCCAAGAATGGGGTTTCCCACCAACTTTCCAGGCAAATAAGGGGTGTCCCTGCATCTCTAGGAGCACCCGGTTTGGGTCTGGGTGTCAGCGTGACCGCATCTCCTGGATAAATGTGTTTTTAGGGACTCTTTATTTATGTATGCAAATGAGAAAAAATGGCGCTGGCTGGAAGTCCAGTAAACCCCAAAGAGCATGGTAAATGCTGATTGGCTGAAATATTTTTGCCCAAAAAAGGGCTTTTTTGCCATCTTCCTGGGCAAATAAGGGATACCCCCGCATCTCTAGGCATACCCGGCACTATTCTGGGGGTCAGAGGACCAGCAGATGTACTCCAAATGTGGTTTTTTGACTATTTATTTTTGTATGCAAATGAGACAAAATGGCGCCGATTGGAAGTCTGGGCATCCCGGATCAAAATGGCAGCCCACTATTGGCCAAAATATTTTCATCCAAATAAGGTGTTTTCCGCTGTTTTTCCTGGCAAATAAGGGGTGCCCCTACACCTCTAGGAGTACCCGGCATGGGTTTGGGTGTCAGCGTGCCCACTGCTGTGCTCTAAATGTGGTTTTTGGGATTGTTTATTTTTTGTATGCAAATGAGACAAAACGGCACCAGCCAGAAGTCTGGGCATCCCGGAACAAAATTGCTGCCGCCGATTGGCCAAAATACTTTCATCCAAAAAAGGGGTTTCTAGCCGTCTGTCCGGGCAAATAATAGATGCCACCGCAACTCTAGGACTCCCCGGCATGGGTCTGGGTGTCAGCGCGCCTTCATCTTCTCCCTAAATATGGTTTTTTGGACTGTTTATTTTTGTATGCAAATGAGCCAAAATGGTGCCGGCCGGAAGTGTGGTCATCCCAGAAAAAAATGGTAGCCCCCGATTGGCCGAAATATTTTTGCCCTAAAAAGGGGTTTTCTGCCCTCTTTCCGGTCAGGGGGTGCCCGTGCATCTCTAGGAGTACCCAGCATGGGTCTGGGTGTCAGCGCGCCCACAGCTGCTGGCTATATGTGTTTTTCTGGGACTATTTAGTTTTGTATGCTAATGAGCCAAAATGACACAGGCAGGAAGTCCGGTCATCCTAGAAAAAAATGTCTGCCGCCGATTGGCCGAAATATTTTCGTCCAAGAAAGGGGTTTCCCGCTGGTTTTTCAGGCAAATAAGTGGTGCCCCCGCATCTTTAGGACTACCTGGCACAGGTCTTGGTTTTAGTGCATTCGCAGCTGCACGCTCAATGTGTTTTTTGGGACTGTTTATTTTGGGAATGCAAATGAGTCAAGATGGCCGAAGGACTATGCCAACACACCTCGGTGGCGTGTTTTAGGGCGGGTTATGCAAATCGGGAGCCAAGATGGACAGCAAAGGGGTGGAGACACCGTGGGGGTGTGTTTTGGAGCGCGATATGCAAATGAGGATCTGAGATGGACAGCGGAGGGGCGGAGATGCCGCGGGGGCATGGTTAAGGGTGCGATATGCAAATCAGTTCTGAAGGCTGCAAACTGGAATTAAGGTGTTCCTGAAAGCCAACTGACGGCCGTCGTGATGCCGATCGTTTTGGGGCTGAAAAAGGGGCTTTGTCGAGGTTTTCCAGAGAAATAAAGGCTACGCCTGCTTCGCCTGCAGCATGCGATGCAGGGCATTGTGTCAGTGTGGGTGAAAAAATGCTGTAATTGGGTGTTTATTTTCCCGGTATGCAAACTTGAGGCCCGTTCTTACCAAATTTCATGGAAAATCTTCAGTGGGATGGGATCACTCCTGAGTTATGCACTTGCATTCTACAGACTGGACTCACTGCCTGGACTGCAGTCCAGATTTTCCCTCCATGTAGGTGACACCAATCCAGACTCTGTGACCAATCCAGCTATGGTTTTCTTTTCCCCTTTGCCAACTCCATTCCAGTTTCCAGGACAAATGCAGTCTGGGTTTTCCCTCCAACTGGGTGGTCCAGACCAAGGGACTGGGTCTAGGTCGGGGAACCCCTGGGTCTAGGTTGCTCTGAAACCACTGTTCTAGGTGTGGGGGGGGTGGGCAGAGCCCAGCAGCAACATAGAGTCTATGCTTGCCTGCTGTCCAGGGCAGATCCAACAGCTCCTGGCCATCCTTAAAATGCCCCCCCTAGAGGATTGACGGGTGCTGAAAGAGGTAAGAAACACTGCCTCATCTGG
Source organism: Progne subis subis (assembly GCA_022316685.1). Taxonomy (NCBI): domain Eukaryota; kingdom Metazoa; phylum Chordata; class Aves; order Passeriformes; family Hirundinidae; genus Progne; species Progne subis. Next base: position 17,112 of record JAKJHU010000737.1, read on the forward strand.
TTTTCATGGCTGGGCCAGTATCAGAAGGCATCAGTCTCCCTCTCTCCTGGAAGGGTAAGAGAAGGATAAAACATGTCCCAAAAAACTGCTTTCCACAGATGAAATAGAACACACATTTCTAGGTTACATCATCCAATACATTCAGGTTCTTGCTCACAGACTCCGGTGCTGGGGGGGCGCTCGGCACAGGGAATGAGTTTCTTGCCATGCTTAAATCACTGACAGCAGCTACAGGAATTTTGGCATTCACTCAGGCTCAGAGCAAGAAATTAAAAAAAGAGAAGCTCATCATTGCACCTCAGCAGTCCTACCAAAGACCGCCGTGTTGATTTGGCACAGCCTGGTTTTGTGGTAGCAGCAGGGAGCCCACAGAGGTGGCTTCTGGGAGAAGCTGCTAGAAGCTTCCACCGTGTCCAACAGAGCCACTTGTTGATAGCTCTGAAGATGGGTATGCTGCCGGCCCAATTAGAAAGGTGGGTAAGGCCTCATGGTCCCATTGACAAAGAACATCTAAGCAGCCCACGGGCAGAGTGTTCCAGGGGTTGGGAGACGCCGGGCAAGGCGCCACTGTGGCCACCGCCAGCCCGGTGTGGCCGTGGAAAAGCTGGCCTGCCCAGCCCCGCGGCCAGCCGTGCCCCAGGCAGGAGGGCAGGGCTGGCACCGGCAGCTTCTCCTCCGGCAACATGCACCAGGAGAGGCCTTAAACAGCCCCAGGGCCGCTGTGGCCTCCGCTGCCCATGCAATGCCCACAGCAAAAACACGGCCAGCGACTCCCTGACAGGCGGCCTAAACGAGATCAACTTCCTGCTGCTGGGGGAGCCTGCAGGGATGTTTGAACTGGTGAAGCCTTTTAGCAGTAGCACGTATGAGCAGCAGCTTTTCTTCTAGTCAGAGGACAGGAGGAAGTGAGAATGTGCTGGAAAACAACGTGCCGGCACCAAGGTCAATGGAAAAAAGGGGGACGAAGTGCTCCAAAGTGCTCGTCACACCTGAGATTCCTCTGCAAGCTGTCATGAGGACTGTGATGAAACAAGTTGTGGCCCTGTTACTTTGCATTAAGTTCACAGAGGATACAGAGATCCACTCACAGCCCGGGGCTCCCACGCGCGGCGGGGACGGGCACGGGGGTGACTGCAGTACCGCTCTGTGTCCAGAGGGTGGCAGCACTGCCCCGAAGCTCAGCCCGGGCTCGAGGACAGGCAGAGAACGGAGGCAAAAAAGAATGAGCCCAAAAACACCCGCCCAAAAATCCTCTAAAAGAAATGCCCCAAAAGACCCCCAAGTGCAACTACCACAACCCTGCCACTCACCAAATTCAGACCAAAAAAGCTTTGATCGTAGGCTATATATCAAATTTTTAGTATTTATAATGTTTATATTTATCATTACCATTTCTGTTTTATATGCGTACCTATGTATATTATAGATATTATAATAAACATAGCATGTAATAATACAGATTGTATTTATTTATATTACTGATATTAATTTTTGTATTTTACACTTCTTTTTTTTATTTATACTTTCCTATTTTTGTATTGATTTTTAAATTTTGTGTTTATTTCTTTATATTTCAAATGATATTTTAAATGATAGGAAATTATTAACCTAACACATCAGAACAACAATTAATTAGAATTAAATTAGCCTGGTTTTCTAAAGGGTTTCATTCTCATTAAAATAATATTGGCAGATTTTCTCTTTCTGTGGTTTTTTTTTGGGGGGGGGGTGTTGTTTGTGGGGGATTTTGTTTTGTTTTTGGTTTTTTTGTTTGCTTTGCTTTGGATTTCTTTGTTACTAAACAATGAGGTTTGGAGACTTACAGAATAAAAAATCTACTTTCTTTTATTGCTTACTTCTGAAATGCTTTTGGGATTCTGGCATTTACACCAGAATTTACTTTATTCCCTTTTGTTGTCAAATAATTCTTGTGCATGTAACATATCATTTAAAGCCCATTTTATTAAAATTTGAAATTAATTAAATTTATTTAAGCCTATCATTTAAATGCCTATTTGGTATTTCTAAAGCATCAAAGAATTTATAAAATTATTCTTTGTTCTCTGTGGACATGTTAGATTTTTTGCTTTGTCCTTGTAGAGTCTTCTCTCATAAATAGAAGCGATAGTGCTTTTATTTACTGCCCTAATTTCCTGCAGTAAGCAAACACTGCATGTTCACTAATCGTTCAGTGACAAAGGACATTGAGTACCTGAGCCAAAATTGGACGCATTTCTAAGCAGCCGCAGCATTTTGCTTCATTTTCTTAAATCGATTTCAGTTACAGAGCTTTGATCACATTGCGGTCTCCAATAGTTTTCCAAAGGGAGCAGAAAGAGTGTTCTGGAGGCAAAAGTAACCATCGTTATAACAAAATTTCAAACTAATCAAATCCTTAAATCCAATTCTGTAAACAAGGACTAGGAAAGTCATCAGAAGTTACATCGTCTGAATTTAACCATCCCCTCATGCTTCTTAAAGAGGGAGGCAGAAGAATACACAGAGAATAGCTTTTGGTTCTAAATGCCAATGGCAGGAAATAAACTTCCGCAACTAAGTTAGAATTGGAGAAGATGGTTGGATTCTTTTCTTTTGTTGTGTTGTCAGTTTCATCAATACAGAAGAGTGTTTTTTAATAATCTTGTATGCAAAGTTCATTAGAAGACAGCCTTTCACCACGCTGACGAGAAGCTGCGCTTTCAGAAATGTTGTGGTATTTCAGTCATCTGGTATTTTTCAGCTAGATCAAAGCATGGTGTTATGAATTGTCTTCTTTACAGCTTTTTCAGGTATTTGGTCTTGCCCACCTCTGCTGTGTTTTCTCCCTTTTTCATCTGCAGCCCTTATCCACCTGGCACTTGAGGCACAAACAAGAAAAGAGCCAGCATTATTTGGTTATATTGTTGTGTTGACCCTGCATTCACACACTGCCTTTCCGTATTCCTGGAAGGACAATAACTAATGTCCCGAGGGTGATCACCTGGCTGTACATTAGCTCTTGGTGCTGGAGAATTTTCTTCCTTAAAAATTTTTAGTATGTAGCTTAAGAGCCTGCTTAAACTTCTCTGGAAGCACTAAGGAGAGGGATGGGCAAATCCCAGCCTGTCTCCTGTAACCTTTTGAAAGCCCTGGAGCTCCTTTGAGCTTCTGAAATTTGCCTCAAGGGATTCCATTTGTTGATTTCCCTCTGCTGCCTCCTTCCCTTCAGGTTCCAACAAAAGGAACCACCTTGCCACTGGACCTGGGCAGTGTCACTGGGTGTCTCCTGGATGCCAGCAGTGTCCCCTGGATGTCCCCTGGGTGTCCCCTGGATGCCAGCAGTGTCACTAGGTGTCCCTCTCTCCTGCTGACACCTGCACAGGATCTCACCCCCCAGATTCCCACTACCAGTGAACCCCACTGGGCTATCTGGCCCTCCCTGGCTGTATTGCTGCATTTTAATCCAATTTTTCTGGGTGGTTTTCATCTCTGCAGCCGTGCCCTGGTGATTTCCCACATGGCCTCACTGCTAACCCTCCTGGAGCATCCAAGGGAGAATTATTTCCAGCACCCCTGAGAGATGAGGCAGCCAGGAGAATGGATTCAGGGTATTAGGCATGGTCTGTGCTCCAGCTGTGCTCACCTTCAGGAGCTGCCTGCCTGAAAACCTTTCACAAAGGGGTTTTCTGTAAAAAAAACAATTAAAAAAAAAATTAAATGCTGGTTTTAAGAGGGATTTTCCATCATAAATTGATTTCTGGTTATGGAGTTAAAATAAGAAATCCAGAAAAAAAAATTTTGGGGAATTCAGAGGTAAAGGAAGTGCAGCAAGATGGATGGAGAGTGTGCTCAGTTCAGTAGCACAGGTCTGGTGTGCAGTGTTCCTCTGAGGGAGCAGCATCCTGCCAGAGAAGGGAGCTTCCTTCAGACCCATCTCTGACTCCTGCCTTCATCTTCTTTGTGGTACGGAGCACAATGCCTCAGATTTCTGCATGGCAGGTTTCTCCTTTTCTGTCTGTGATGTACAACTCCTCTCCCTGAAAGTACAAACCTGATGCTGGATTTATTTCTGTGCTTCACACCTCAGCTGAAGACATTTTTTCCTTCCCAGATTCCTGGTTGCAGACTGGAAGTTGAATTGCCCAGATCCCTCAGGAACATTTTCCACATGGAAATGTAACATTATAGGGAATAATTTGCATTATCTGGCACTTTCTTCCAAGGAGTAACTGGGATATGGGTGGTTTGGGTGGACAATTCCCTTTCCCTGGTGTCCTAGGGTAACTTTATGATGCTTGTATCCCCAATCGTCTGTTCTGTTTGTGCTGTATATTGAGTCCTGTGCCTTTAAGACAGGTTCTAAGAGCAAGGAGAAGCGCGGAGTTTGTTTTGAGAAAACTGCCCGACTCCTCCACATTCTTCTGCGGTCGGTGTGTTCGGCGGATGCTGCCTCCGCTGAGGCGTAGCGACCTGGTTCGGGAACGACACGGCAGCCATACCCAGGCTGCTCGGGCCACCAGCTCACAGACACCAGTGTGGTGGACGGCTAATGGCGTTTATTAACTGGTTACATGGAGTTATAAAACCTCTGTTTGCTACATCACATCCGTCTGCTTACGTTACAAGTTAGGTGTTGCTTACCTTATCAAGGACACTAACCAACTAAGTATTGAGGGAGGGGTTCTGTCTGCCCGTACAACGCGAGATCTTCCGACCGCCTGTCCCTAATCTCCCACAGGCGGAGGCTTGGAGAGACTGCAGGACAGAGATTTTTTTTTTGCTTTTAGTTAGTTTCAGCTAGCTAGGGCAGAGAACTTCCCGGGACTGTTTTTTTTCTTTTTCGTGGAACTGTTTAAACCTGCTCTGGACTGAAAACCCAGGGGAGCACTGGGGGCTGCACCTGCGGCCCACCGGGGCCTGGAGCTCGGCATTTTCCAGCAGCGCCGGAGGGACTGGGACTGAGGAGAGACTGAGAGAGAGCTGAGCTCCACCCACGGCAAGGACTTTCTCAATTTGCCATCTCACTCCAGAACGAGAGGTTTTATTGTTTCATATTATTCATTCTTTATACTTGTATGCACTTTATTTGTTTAGTAAAATAGTTTTTTTCCACTTTTCTCCACAAAGGTTTTTTTTTCGGACTGGTTGGAGGGAGGGGCCACTTGGGTTTGCTTCCCAGAGGGATCCTATACAGGGGTTTCCCCCCAAATTTCTCTCCAAACCAGGACACCTGGGTTTAGCTTTGGCTTTGATCGTGTTGTGTAGGCACCTAAAGCTGTAATTAGATTAATACCACAAAAGGCAGGGTCTGATATTTTCAAACACACAGAGTCCACAAGCAAAAAAAAAACAGATTATGTCTTTCTTCAACAGCCCTTCTAGGGACCTTTATTGTCTTTGGTGGGCCAATTTTTTTAAGTTTTATTTTTCAACTGGTTCAAAGAGCTGGAGTAAGCAGTAGCACACCAACTTCACCACCAGCTGGGAGTTGTCACTGTCCAGCACTGTCCCAGGTCAGGAGAAGAAAGCGGCCTGAGCCACAGTGCAGCAGCAATTCCTGGGCTGCCCGCGGCAGAACAGCCTCTGGAATGTGTTTGTCCAGGCTTGCAGGGATCCGTGCAGGCTGGGCTGCAGCTCTGTGGCAGGGGCTCTGCATTTGTGCCCCACACACCCCGCATATCCTTTCCACATCACAGCACTGTCCCCAGCCCCCCCCGGGCCACCTGGCCAGGATCATTGGTGTAGAACACAGTGACAACACTTCCCTTCCCATGTAGGATTACCTCCTAACTGTGCCCTTACTCCTGGAGTCAAAAGCAGGAGCTGTGCAGCTCAGCCACTTCTTTGCTTTGTTGCCCTTGTGAATTTTGGAGCTGGTTTGATGAGAGCGTAGCTTTGATACTGTCTAGAACACTTGACTTTCCTGTGCCTGCCTAATACCATGATTATGCTTCTTTATTTGATCAAAATGAGAAATCTACATTAAAGGGACATGCCAAGTTCCTGTTGGCTTGATTGAAAGGAAAATAATTGTCAGACGTTTTCCCAGGGCTGCAACACTTAGAAAATAAGCCCCACTCAAGCCTCAAGTTTAGCTTTTGTTGTAAGAACAACTGTAACAACCCATTTTAAACAATATTTTAGCAGACAGAAGTTCAGACTTTCTGGATTTCAACAGAGCTGCAATCTTGCAGTTAAGAAATTGTTAGCCCTGCAATCAGGTACTTTTAACTGAATCCCTGCTACTGGCTTAATTATAGCAACCCTTCAGACACCCTGTGAGAAGCAGTGAAATCAGCCCTGCCACACCTCTCCCAGGCTGCCATTGGCTGCAGACTTGTTGGGCTTGGGCTGCAGTCAGAGGGAATGTCAAAGCAAGTCAGGAATGGATTTCCACCTGTTTGAACACCAGACTGGAGCCAGTGTCTCCCCAGAAACCCAACCTGCTGCATGAGGAAACTGCCAGAGAAGCTGTTCCCCTTCCCCTGTCACCTGCTGTGAGTAGGTGACTCTGGGAGCCCCTGGGCAGCAGCTGGAGCAGCTTTGGGGGCAGCAGCTGGAACAGGTTTGGGGGCAGCATCTGGAGCAGGTTTTGGGACAGCATGGCTTGCTGCATGCTCCAGATCACCAGACTGATCTTCAGCAGCTTGGGTACAGTGGGCACCTTGGCAGCCATGGCCATGCCCCAGTGGAGGGTCTCTGACTACGTGGATGGCAACATCGTGGTGTTTGAGACCATCTGGGAGGGGCTGTGGATGGACTGCATCAGCCAGCTGGGCCTCAGGCTGCAGTGCAAGTTCTATGACTTGGTGCTGCCGCTGCAGGCCTTCTGGGCCCTCGTGTGTGCCCGTGGGGCTGGCCATCTTCTTCCTCATGGCCATGGCAGGGGTCACGTACAGCCAGCGCAGCAAGCAGGGCCCCCAGGCCATCAGCATCTTCATCCTGGTGGCCGGAGTCGCCTTCCTGCTTGCTGGCACCCTGGTCCTGATCCCAGTGTCCTGGACCAGGGCTGGCATCATGTGAGACTTCTATGACCCCACGGTGCCCGTGCCACTGGAGCGGGAGCTGGGAGCTGCCCTGTACATGGGCTGGGGCAGTGCTGCCCTGCTGCTGGCTGCAGGAGCCACGTACTGCCGCTCCTGGTGTGGGGCTGGCACAGCTGCCAGCCCCAGTTACCCCTGGCTGTCCTGGACAGGAGCACTGGCCCTGGGTGTCCATGCCTACGTGTAGGTGCTGCCCCTGGCCACAGAGCCAGGCTCTGCTCTGGGCTCACAGGACCTCAGGGATCATCCAATATCACCCCTGCCATGGGCAGGGACACCTTCCACCACCCCAGCTAGCTCCAGTGTCCAGCCTGGCTTTGAACACTGCCAGGGATCGAGGGGCATCCTGTGATCTTCTTATTTGACATGTGCTGATTGACTTTTTCGTGTACCTCCAGGTGTGTAATGGAGGAGTAATTTTGTTGCTTTGCTGTTCACTGTTGACATGGATATCTGCTTCCTGACAGTCTGGCAGGAGCTGTTCTTACACAGGTGTTTGGTTAGAGTGCACTCACCACTTATCTGGGAATGAGGAATGGCTTGGGGACAGCAGCAGCCAGGAGGCTCTCAGGGAAGATGAACAGCCTTTGCTGGGCTGGAGGGAAGGAGCTGCTGTCCCCAGAACGCTGAGGTGCAGGGGGAGCAGGGCATTTCCCTCTGGAGTGCAGTCTCTGTAAGGAGCGTGCAGTTGGCAGCACAGCTCAGTGAACAGAGAAGCTCCCAGTCCTGGCATGGAGATGTTTGTGCTTCCCCAGCAGAGGCCTCTGGGATTGTCCACGGATTTCGCTGATGCCCGTGGAGCTGGGGTATCCTCATCTCCTCTGCAGGGCATGGAATACAGCTCGTGGAATGGGTTTTTAACTGCTTCCCCACAATCCGCTGTGAGAGCATTGGCTTCCCTGCTCTTTGATACCCCTCATCTTTGGTGGCTCCCCCTGCCCTGTAGGCAGCCCCTGCTCCTCTGTAGAAGCCGGGACAGCCTGTCAGTCTCTGTGCCCAGGAACCCTGAGCTGATGTACAGTACAATGAACTGGCTCAGGGAATGCACAGGCAGAACTCCTCCTGCCCATGGCTCCCAGCGCACCCCAAAAGCCCAGCCCCGGCATTGCTCCAGCTGTTCTGTGCTTGCCAGGCTGATTTGGGAATGCAGCTGGAGCAGCCTGATCCTATCTGCCCATCCTGCAGGATCCAACAGCTTTTGCAGCCAGGCATTTTATCATTCCCTGCTGAAAACCTTGGAGTGGGCATTTGGCAGTGCCCAGTTGTTGATGAGTGCCCAAAGAAGTGGCAGTTCAGGTGGGTTTTCCTTGTTCTTTACCCAGCAGTGATGGATGGCAGCATTTAAGGGATAATTTCATGGCACAGGGCTCAGTCTGACCCTGTTCTGTGCCTGGTGCTGAGGAAAGGCTGCAATGACTGGGCTGGGGAGAGCAATGTCTCTGTGCATTCACCTGACCGACCGCTCGATTGGAAAGGGAACATGGAAATCTGTGTTTAATTAAAGAAGCCTTTTATTAACTCAGCTTCAGTTGAACTTAGATGAGACGGTGCCATGCTGCACAGAAATTCATTACATGTATTAACTCATGAGCATCTGCATTGAAGGCAACCAGCTCAGGTTTTGCAGTGGGAATTTTCCAGGCACCACAAAACAGGTTTAACTTCTCCGGCCCATCACTTGAGCAGTCAAATCAGCACTTACTGATTCTAGATGGAAACTGGAGAAAACAGTCATAAATAGGTTTTCTAGCACTAAAACATATTTTTTCTGTTGTCTTATGACATCTGTCACAACAGCTGTCACTGACAGCTGATTTCAATGGAGTCATCCTGGTGACCTCGGTAATAATTTCCACTACCCCAAGGAACTCCACCTCCTATTTTATTGTCATCTTGTCCTATAATGCATGTTTTGTTTAATATGGAAATATTTGCTGAGTGAGGCAGAAATTGCACATTTTGGAGTAATTTAGAGATGATATTTGTGATAAACAAAGCAGAAGAGGAAGACATTTGCAATACAAATTCGATACATATTTATGTGTAGGTAGTGGATTTAAATAATGATGCATTCAGTGTTATGCAACTTTATGCAGATGTAAGTGCTTAAGAAATAATTAAGTACAGTTTTCTATAACATTAATTAGAGGATCCTGAATGCTTCCACTATCGGCGGGCTCATCTAGGAATCATGTTGGAAATAGGTGCGCCATTTGCACTGGTAACTTTAGTTTGAAAGAGTAGAAAGGCAAAGCTGTTTTATTTGAGCATTTAACATCAGTTTCGAAGAAAAGCTGATCTTTTCATGTCTGACATTAGCACCTCATGACTACATACTGCCCCATTTCTCTCTTTTACCAGACAAAGCCCCTGAGCTCAGACAACCCTGTGCTGGTGTGTGGGCTTGGAACCCAGCTCTGATTCCCAGGGTAGAGCCAGGCTGGGCTGCTGGTGTCATGTCTGGGGCTGGAGTGGCACAAATGGCAATTTCTGATGATGTGATGGAGGCTTTTAGACTCACAGGAACAGGTTTAAGAGTCTCTGGCATTAACATTTCCGAGTTTGGAGCTAATCTGCAGGAGAGGTAATGCCGGGGTTGTCTCCTGCTGCTGAGCAGACCTGCAATTCCCACATTGTGGATTCTGGTGGGGAAAAGCCCGCATGGAGGATTAGTAGATGTTCTATCTCTGTGTGCAAGGAAGGCATTTGGCACTGAGTGGGTGCATTTGTGCCTCCTAAGGGACGCAGCATATCTCCTCTTCCTTCACCCGGTTCAGATGCTCTGACCTGTCTCAGGAGCTGCAGTCTGGGAGCAGGAAAAAGAAGGTGGAAGACTTGAGCAAAAATCCCTGCAGCTGAACTTTGAAACTGAACTGTTGCTGTTGATGTTTTCTGAGGAGAACAGGAGAGGTTTGGCTTGAGGGGGCTGATGGAGGAGCTGGGACACATCCCCATGCCGGAGGCTGCACCCACTCCAGAAAATCGCTGGCTCCTGCTGGGTTATATCCAACCAGACGCTGTGTCCAGTAACCCCGCCGGTCCAAGGGGATTCCTGGAGCTCATTTGGATGTCCTGGAGCTCATTTGGATGGCTGAACTGTCCTTCCACGAGGCAGGTGAGGGGATGATGCTCAGGACCAAGAGTGCAGCAAAGACTTTAGGGAAGGAGCCACCCATGTGCTCTGGGAGGGCCCTGGCAGCAGAACTCAAGGCTGTGGTGGAGGAAGCAGGGTGGGAATAATCACTCCTGACTGAAGTTTTCTGACAGCCTGTGGCTGTGGTTTGCTGAGAGCAGGCCAGGGGTGGCTCATTGTGTCAGGTTCCTGTGTGCTGCAGCTCTGCTCTCCTGGAGGAGGGCAGGGGATGCTGCCCTGGTGCTCTGTGCTCACAGTCCCCAGGCACAGCTGGGGAGCCTTCAGCCTCCCCGGGCTGCCTAGAAAGAGCTGGTTAAATATCATGGTTCAATTTCTGTTGTAATGCCCTGGTGTCCTTAAAATGTTTTAATGTTCCCTGATTGCAGGACAAAGTGGCTCTGGAAACAAATGTGTCTGGCTGAGCTCTTGCTGTGTATTTAAAATAAACGCATGGACATGTCAGGAAAATCCTGTGCCGGAGTTTATGTCCTAGCAGGAGCCAGAGTCTCCTTGAGTATCTCAGGAGCCAAGCTGTCCTGGTAATAAATCTGCTGTTCAAGTCAGCAGGGACATCAGGAACCACTTCAAAGACGTTAATGCCCACAGCTTCACCCATCACTCTGTTTGTGAAGACATTAGCACAAATCGTTCCTCTCAATCTCTCCTGGTCTTAGATCTGTCTTAGTTTGTCTTTACAAACCCTGGTTATTACCACCTCTGCCTTTTTTCACAATCTGGAACATTTGAGACAGCCCCTCCCAGCTTCTCGGTGTGGCAAGTAAATCCAGAGGATAAATCCAGGCACAGCGGTTTGTACTGGCCATTAATCACTGCATGTCCTTGCCCATGGATGCCCATGGCCCAGGTCTACCAGTCTGTTTTTCCAGCTGAGAAGTCCCAAATCTGCAGGGCTTTAGAGCCCTTGACCAGAGTGTGATGGGTTCCCCATGTCCAGCTGTCCTTGCAGTTCCTGCAGGCCTGGATAGAGGTTTTGGACACCAAAGTGCAAAGGCAGCATTTACACTGACGGAACTTTGTATTCAAGTAATCCCAGATGAACTCAAATACCCCCAGATCAACTAAAAAAATACTTAAATGACCTCAAGTAACCCTCAAATGACCTTGTGAAAAATGCCAATCACTTGTTTTAAAATTTTAAAAGTTTAATAGTAAATACAATGGTTATAAAAATAGAATTGAACAATTAGGGTTAGGACAAGACGAGACAATAAAAACAAAGTAACAGACGTCCGGGTGCCTTCACGAGCAAAAAGCTCTGAAGAAGGACCCCTGTTAACAAAGGATTATCTCTTAAAAGCAATAGCCTGTTGAATATTCATACATTTCATACATGATGCATAAATTCCATTCATACAAAAAATTCTCTCTGCTTAGTGTCACTTTTTTCCTTTAATCTCTATGGCATCTTCAGGGCTGAGCAAGGCAGGAGAAGTTGGTCTTTTCTGATAAGCAAGTAGTAAATTCCTTTTTCTCTGAAGGATTTACATTTTCCTGTGGTTGGTACATAAAAACTACATTTTAACTACAAAACTACATTTACCATACTATCAAAATATTAATACAACATTACTAATCAATATAACATAATACATATAGTAAATAACGTGTATAGAGCCATATAATATACACTTTTCACAACCTCAAATGACCCCTGTGACCTCAAGTACCCCCGATCATGACCTCAAGTGACCCCTATGACCAAGAGTGACCTTGATCATGACCTCAAATGACCCCTATGACCTAGAGTAACCCTGGTTATGAACTCAAATTACCCCTATGACCTAGAGTAACTCCAGATCAGGGTCTCAAATGACCCCAAGTAACCCCTGAGAAAAATAAAAAAATGTTCAAATTACCTCAAGTAACTGCTGTGACCTCAAATGACCTCCATGACCTCAAGTAACCCAAATCATTAACTCAAATGACCCCTCTGACATAGAGTAACCCCAGTCAGGGCCTCAAATGACCTCAAGTAACCCCAGATTGGGCTCTCAAATGACCTAAAGTAACCCCTGGAAAATCAAAAGATTATCAAATGACCTCAAGTAACCTCTGTGACCTCAAATGACCTCTATGACCTCAAGTAACCCCAATCATGACCTCAAATACCCTGAAAACCTAGAGAAACCTTGATCATGAACTCAAATGACCCCTGTGACCTAGAGTTACCTCAGATCAGGCCCTCAGATGACCTCAAGTAACTTGTACTAGTTTGAAAATAGTCCATAATTATTTTTTGTCAGGCACAGCAGCCTTCAGTGGTGGCCTGGCCTCATTCAGGCCACAGCAGTCCGTGGTCAGTGTCCATTCTAAACTGGACTTTGGCACTGGCCATATGGGGCTGTTAAAGGGTGAACGAGCCCTGCTGACCCTCCCTTGGCTCCCCAGTTCCCAAATCACCTCCTAGATGGGAATCACAGAGACAAGCTGAGCCAAGTCTTAGTTAGGTTTTTATTTTGTTTTAATTAAGGGGAAAAAAAAAAAAAAAGAAAAAAAAGAAAAAAAAAAGCACTTTACCCCAGTTGAGATGTTCTTCAGCAAATTCACATTCTGATGAAGGATTGCTGCTAGTGCACTGTTAGCTCTTCAGCTCTCAGCAGTCCCACAACAGAGGGATTACCTGAGAGTCCAGTGTAAGAGTCTGTCTGAAGTTCCCCTCATTTGCCTCACGATCATCATAAGGATCCCGAGGACTCCACTGCAGTTCTGGCCTGCTCGAGGTGGATGTTTGCCAATCACCTGCAGGTGCATTTTCCTGTGTCACCACGCCACGGTACACTAGCTTTGAGCAGTGTAATGGTAGTTCTGTACCTGAAGATTACATCTGCTTCACGCTCCCTGCTTCACGACAATAGCCTATGAATTTCCCCACCTCTTGGCCAAGGGAACTTTCTGGGGTAACTTTGGTGGTCCCCCACGGAAAATCCTTCATCTGCTTCACAACCACCGTGACAGACAGAGATCAAAACCCCCTTCCAAGGACTGAGATTGAGACCCCTATATGAAGCCCCTCTCAAGGACTGAGACATCAGACCCCGACAACCCCAATATAGGGGGCTGGGGCTGACTCAACCAAAGCGAGATGTTTGCCTGCAGGCGTGATCGTTGGACCAAGAAGACAATGGCTCTCGCTTACTGCTAAGAACATGGACTACCTGTTCCCCCTTGGGAGCTTCAATACATTTACCTGTTCCCCCCATGACTGAGGACTATAATAAAACCCCTGAATTAACCAGAGATTTGGAGAGAGACTCTCCCCGACGTGACAGGCGGACCCATCGACCGGACCACGAGGACTCCAGTCTCCACGTTTGGTAGCTATATCCCCCCTTTCCTCTATCTCTCTCTCTCTCTCTCTCTCTTAATCCCTCTATCGCATTTGCTATGGTCAATCAATAAAAGGTGCATTTGTTTTAATGCTGAAATCCCCTCTTGTGTTGTGTTTTGCACTCTGAGATCAGTAAATGAACCATCACGACCCCCGCTTGTACGAGCGGATCGTGACACCCAGGCAGGCTATTGAGTTGTCTGATGCCTTCTGTCCCCACAGCAGCTCTCCCAAAAGCCCTGCCATGTCCTTTGGGCTCTTTGAAAGAGCCATTTCTGAGACAGTCTGTGCCAAGCATGCACGGGGCCTCTGGGCCAGCCACGGTGGTGAGTTTCTGCCTCTCGTTCCAGTTAAATCCCTTCAGCTGCTGGGCTCCTCCCCCCAGAAATAGAAATGGATTCCAGTCCACATACCTTGATGGCATCAGGGTAACCCTGAGTGTCCAACACAGCTGTCTGTCCCTGTGGGTCAGATGTGCCAGGTCATGGCATCCACACAGTCCAAAGGATCCGACTGCCCCCTTCCTCCACCTGGCTACAGGCAGGGCCCCTCTAATCCTGCTCATGGCACACACTGCTCTCCTGGAAATATGTTCCTGAGGTCCCCTCAAGAGAATCAGTCCTGTGTCATTCCTACACTGTCCAGAGTTCTGTCCATGAGAGACTGGAAGCAGCACTGACTCTGCTGAGCTTTCTGTGGTAGATGTTGCTCTTTTCAGCTTACCTACCAGGGCTGCTGAGGAGGAGGTGGGTTTTCCATCCCCTGTTCCTGAAAGGAAAAGCACGGGTTACCTCGTAGAGTGCATCCTCTCTCCCTGGCTGGGGGACATCTGCTCCTGATGGCAGAAACTCCTGTTGGCTCTAGTGAGATGAGGTAAATTCCTTCCTTAAGCTCCTTCCTCAGTTTCTCATGGCCTTCTTCAGTCAAGCTCCGGACATGCTCAGCCAGCTCTGTCTCCAGGGATGAGACTGGGTGCATAACAGGGCAGTGACAGTGTCCTTGTAAATTCCTGTTTACTGAGCAGAGCTCCCACCTTGTCCTCTCCGTCCCTCCCCTGCAGCTCTCTCAATGACAGAGGACATCTCTGGTCCAGACTGTGTCCATCTCAGCCACCCCTGTAACATGCACCAGACACCGTTGGGGCTCTTGGGGTAATGATCTCCAGCAGAGGCCATTCCCTCAGGCACAGGATACCTGGCTCCATTGTGCTCCACTTCCCTGGGTGCACCTGAAGGTCTTCTTCACAAAGGTGTCCATCCCTTACACCCACCACAGTCACCCCCAGAGGCAGAGAGTTTCCTGGATTCTCCTGATCCCAGGGACAGAGAGGGAGTGATGATCTCTAGCTCTGTCTCTTCTGCGGGGTGTGAGGGTTTGGCCCCCTCCTCGTCAGTCACTGTGCAGATTTGCTCTTGGATTTGCTCTTGGATTTCTTCTTCTGAATGGGGACAACTGCTGCTGGCCTGTGCTGTCCTGGTTCGGTGACTGCTTGTATGGAAGGGCTGACTCCTCCTGTGGTTCCCTTTCTGTCTGTGACAGTCTGTGCAGTCATGTTGCTTGTTGCTCTGCTCTTGGTTGCTTTTCTCTCTGTGAAAGTGCAGTCATGGTGCTTGTTGCTCTGCTCTTGGTTGCTTTTCTCTCTCTGGCAGTCTGTGCAGTCATGCACAGAATGGACGGGGGGCCCGTTCGTTTGCTTCGTGACATATGTGTTCACGGTGCAGAGTGACGCCACCCCGCGCTGCCCCTGGCCGGCTCCGGGCCCCGCCTCACAGAGCCCCGGCTCCGCCCCGGCTCCGCCCCGGCCGGGATGGGGGCGGGACCATCGCCCGCGGCCTCGCCCTTCTCCCCTGAGCCGAGCCGGGGCCGCTCCCGGCCCTGCGCGGAGCCCGAGGCGCTGAGGCGGGGCCGGGAATTGGGACCTGGGCTTCTGGTTTGGGTCCCGTCCCTGTCGGCTGGGGGTCCCGAGCGGCGCCGCCTCCCCCCCGGAGGGCGGGCTGTGAGTCTCGGGGCCGGAGCACCGGGACGGGCGCTGGGCCCCGGCCGCTCCTGCTCCGCCTGCAGCCGGCGCTGCGCTGGGGTCCTGCCGGGGCTCAAGGCACGGGAGAGTGGTGACGGCGATTTCCTCGTGCTGTCCGGGACCGGCCGGGGAGCGGGGACCCCTCCGTGCCGGGCCCGGGACCCGCCAAATCCCGCCGCTCCCCGTGGTGCCGGTGAATTTTTCCAGCGTAGGCAGAAAATTCTTGATGAGAAAACCCCAAACTCAAGGATACGGGATCTAAGCGGAGAGGAGACATTCTGGTATAAATTCAAAACGCATTGGGAAAAATAAATTATGGAACAGCTCATTTCCTCTCCCATATTGGCTTCTGTGTGATCGTCTTGACTTACTAAAGAAATACGGGTATCAATCTAATATCGATACTCAGCTGTGACAGACAAAAACTCTCCAACAATTTAAAGTTAGAAAGTGTATTTTTATTATGGCCAGGCAGCATCCGGGATAGCTCCCTGCAAAATTCACAAGTAATTACAAAGCCTTTTATTTACAAAAGTGTTGAATACCCAAAATACAAATGCATATTCATACCTCTGTAACCTCCCATTTCTCGCTTTGTATGCGAATTGGCAAAAAGGCTATTAAGCATGTGTAATTTGTTTCCTAAAATGAGTGGGAGGTCTATTCTGGGGAGGGGGGTCACCAAAAATGAGGAGGTAAGATGAGTCTTCCTTGTTCTGACCTTTCTACCTTTTCAATGCATTCGTGATAAATGAATCCTTGATAGAACTTATAGTTTCCTGTGTTCAATGGCTTCTTTATGCAGTACGTCTGTAGTTATCTTGTATCTTATTTACCGCATTTTGGTTTTTTGTTGCAAGCACATAAACATAAAGCTGACAAGCAATGTGTTACTAAATCCGGGATAGCTTATCTAAGATCCAGCTTCTGTGAACTGCAAACAAAGCTTATCTACCTACTTCAGCTAATTCAGCAATTATCTTAACTTTCCTAAAATCCCTAATTCTTCAAATTTAATGTCTCAGTCTGACTCAATCTGCTCCGGTGGGATTTTCAACCCGTGGAGCTAAAATTATTACATGCCAGGTTCTAAGCAGGCCAGAAAACAATGGGAGAACTGTCTGGATCAGGAAGTGGAGCCTCTCAGTAGTGTCCCAAAGGGCCAGCAGTGCCCAGCATCTCTGGCTGGAATTTGAGGAGTCCCAGCACGGCCCCTCTGAAGGGTTCCTTTGGAGCTGACACTTCCCAGCATCCCTGACCAGGGTTTGGGGGGTGCCAGCGCAGCCCCCCGGCACATCCCACTGCTTTTTCAAGTCCTGTTTAACCAGGATGATTTTTTGGGGGGTAGGAGCACCCAAAACAAGCAGAACTGGCCTTAACCACTTTCGGGGGGATCTCTCCTCTTTCTTCCTTACCAAATTTCCACTGTCAAAACCCGGCCTGAGGCTCAGCTCCCCATCCCCTCAGTCTCTCCAAGGAATTTGGCTTGGATTTCCCAATCCAGCAGGGCAGAAATGCTGTTGTCTTTATTAAATATCCTAATTGCAGTAATTGCTTCAGAAATAATTGAAAGACATGAAAGGAATGAAATTAAATAAGAGCTGCCAGCTCCAAGGGCCATCCAAGGGATGCTCAAACCCCTCATCAATTATTTGCTTTAATTAACCAACTGAAACAGAGTAATTAACATTGATACAGTACGTTTCTTTTTAGTTGAGTTATAGATAAATATTGCAGAATGTAAAAACCTTTCTAAACCCGAAAACTCTTTTAAGAGATATACAGGGCACAGCTGCAGAGAGAGTCTTGGCATTCAGGGGGAAAAAACCCAAGTTTTCAATCTTTAGCATCTTCCACTATGTCGTCATTGACAACAAATGTGGCTTCAGCCTCAGCAAGACATAGAGAGTCAAAGACTGCAGATTCTGGTCCCACCTCAGCCTTTCGTCTGCGAGGAGAGAAGAAAATGTGTCAGAATGGACACCCTACTTCCAGAAAAACATAATTCATAAAGCATTAATTAGAGCTGTAAGAACTTCCCCAAAGGCCCATTTCCCTGTGGGCTGAGGGCTTCAAGTTGAAGGACAGGCTGGACCTGCCATGGGCAGACTATGGAAACCCCAGAAGTAAAAGCTATTTGGCCAATTCCATAAAACATTCCAAAATCAGGCTCCATCTCTTCTCTCACCTTCAACATCCAGAATGAGGTCTACTGCTGTTGAGCAGCATTCAAAAACTTGTTAGAGCAGAAACTGCCTCACAAATTACACTGGAGTCATGTAAGCTCCTCTGGCAGCTATGTCAGTAACAAAATGTTTTAGCTACCTGGGCAGAAAAGGATGCTAAGGCCCATCACTAGAGACTAAACCAGAGCACTACTTCAAAACAGGGTAGTGAAGGTCGAGGGTTGAAGCTTTTCTAAGCGATACAGTGCCTACCAGTGGGGCAGAATGGAGAATTTCATTCCGAGTTTTCTTCAAAACTTTTAAACTCACAGAAGTAAAGCTAAGTAGTGTTTGGTAACAAACAAACTAACAAACAAACACAAAAACAACCCACCAAACAAAACAGAAACCAAAAAAACCCCAACCACTTTCAGAGATTATTCTTGCTAGGTGGAACAGTCATACTATATGAGAAACACTGATAATTAGTTGAATGCACAGAAAACCAAACACAACCAAAATATCAGCATTTACACAAAAAAACCTGCTGAATCAATTGCTAAAATATATACCAAGCCTTGCTTAAAGGAGTGTCGCCATCAGCTTTTGAAGATGTGAAACAACTAACCTTCAACACCTCATGAAAAAGCATTTATCTAATGCTGGGAAAAAAGCCTTTTCTTACATCACATTTTAGCCCTAAACAACTCCCCACCAAATTAACAAGTCACCACATTGAGTCATTCCTGTCTTTGAGCACAAGTCAAGCTAAAGCCATGGAGACAAGAAAAAGAAAAGTTACTTCATGCTGTTCCTTTGGAAATTACAGAACCACAGGGAGGTTTCTTATTAGCTTAGGAAAATGCACACTCAGTTCAGTAGATACTGAAGAGCAGGAAGTCAGAAGATAAATGCTTCGCTTTCAGAGACAAAAATTTAAATAAATATTTACATGAAACCAGAAGTCTACAGATTGACTGCTCAGAAGTCTTTACGAAGAAAAAAAACCCTAGGGACATAAAAACCCCTGGGGACATCCTCTTAAGGGACATTAGAGGAGCTCCTTGGCTGGGACACAGCCTTGGTCAGCACTGCTCTCTTGCAGCACAGGCCACCCCTGGCTTTCAGCTCTTTCCCAGCCTTTGCAATGTTCCCACACATCCCAGAGGACTACAGGGCCACGTTTCCCATTCGCCATTCTCCTGCAGTTCAACACATATTTCCTCTCAGACCTGCAGAGCAGCCACCTGCGACTCAGCAACCGTCAGTCTTGTCTCCAGAGTTTTGAGCATCGCATCTACCTGCAAAATAACCGGGGAAACGTACTTGGTCACACACAGAATTCAACAACACAAAGAGCATGCGTGGACGTCAGAAAGGCCTCAGATCTGATCCCACACCATTGATTCTTTTAATTTGATTCTTTCCTCACTACTTTCATACTTTGAAAGCTCAACCGATCCTAATATTCACAGTCCACACGGTAACTCTTCCCAGCCTTGGCATATGTCAGGGCCACACACTCAGCTTTTGCTGGACAACCTTCAGCTTCCACAGTCAACTTCCTTATGCTATTTGCTCACAACTCTTCCTACCTGCAGTCACAAGATTTTAGAGGAGCAAAACATTGACTTGATTTATCGTGATTAGTTTATGATTAGTATTTCAATACAAAGTTACAGCAAAGTTACCATTTGTACAAAAGGCAGAAGAAACATGATTCAAAGTTAAGTGAAGATCCGGAGAAATGAATCAGAACTAACTAAAAACAACCTATCAAATGACTGAGACATAAACAGGAACCTAATGCTGTGCTCGATAAACAGAAAATGCTGGTTACCATGAAAATTGAAGGAAAAGTTACTGAAAATCTTGCATAACACAAGATACCAATGACATGAAGCAGTCCAGTACATGTTACAACACACTGAATTGCTCTGGGTAAAATAAGCTATTCTGCAAAAACTATTGAAGTGTATCAAGGTTTCACAGAGGTGATTTAAACAAAGAAGGACAGAAGGTTCAATCTCACCCTTTGCAGCACCTCTTGCAAGACAGCTCGACTTTCAAGAGTAAGCGGTTCCTCATGAAGAAGTGCTTGCTTTTCCGGGGTTCCTAGAATATAGCTGAGATGCCACAGTTTAGATCATGCACTTCCCACTCTGAAGCCAAAAATCCAAAGACAGCGCTCCTTCAGAACCCTGAGGGACAGCCATGGATTCTGGGGCTACAGGATGCAGTGAAAAATTGCACCAAGACACCCAGGACAGGGCAGCGCTGCCTGGGAGAAGCAGCATCACTCTCTGAGAAAATGCCATTCTGCCACCAGGTTAGTGCTTTTGAGAATTTTACTGCTAGGGAGAAAAAAAAAATTACTATAGCTCTGGAATGAAGAAAAAAAATCCCAAAATCACTGTCCAGAGTACGAGGGTGAACATCCACAGTAATATAGCAAAATAAATGGGAACTCAGAAAAAAACACAGACATGAAAACCAGTCCAGATGAACAATCACTGTCTATTAGAACAATGCTTGCACAAAAGAACTCTGGCCTTAGTTCAGGTCACAGTTATCGAAGAATATTTGAAGACTCCTTTGAAGGGCTACTTTGAAGCACACATTCATTTCCTAGATTTTAGCACAGCTGAGGGAGAGTCTCCAGCACATCCTCAGGTGCCACATTTGCCTTTGCCCACCCTAGCAAGGACACAGCAGATGTGGCCAGTACAGGTCACACCCAGCCCAAGGTCTGCCTGAGCCCCTCTGGCCGCACTTCCTTCCTGCTGATAATGCTGACCCCTGACAGGCCCCAGCCAGGACCGTTTGCTGCTGGCTTTGTGGACCCTTCTGATTAAATGGGAAGGAACCCTCCTGTGCCCTGCACCTGCTGATGATACTTTCTCTGCTGGAATGCAATTGCTCACACAAAAGACAGACACGATTGTTCTGTTTTGGCCTTTTTTCTAGGAGTTGCCTGACACAGGCGATGTTCCTCACCACTGAGCACTAGGATGCCAACAGCAGCAATACAGAAATCCACTCTGTGACAGAGCAGCAGAAAAAGCTACCTCTGGACTTGCCAGAGATATAAGGGGAGCACCCTCGGTGCTGTGCCTGCTGAGTGAAGTGGAGCTGGCAGGCTGACCCATAAAAATTCCGCATTTACCTTTCAACAGAGTCAACACTGAAACAGAACAAATCTCTCTTGTAGTCGAGATGCCTTGAGGTGCACCTGTAGATGCTGCCAAGTGTCCTTGAGCAGCCAGAGCAGAACAGGGTTTCTACCGTGCTGTAAGTAAGAAATAACATTTATTCAGAAGAAAATAAAAGGAAGCACCTCTCCCTATCCCTTTACTAAAAAAAAAAAAAAAAAGGCATTAGAATTTTTTAAAGCATTCATTCTTGCTTTACACAGTGTAAATTATGAGCACTCATCTTTCAGCCTGAATTTGCAACAGCTCCTTGGGCTGACTGACCTCAGCACGACCATTAGAATCACTAAATTGTGGAGGGACCTTAAAGCTCATCCCGTTCCACCCCCCACACTGGGCTGGAGCACCTTCCACTATCCCAGGATGCTCCAAGCCCCGATGTCCAACGTGGCCAAGGATCCAGGGGTAGCCAGAGCTTCTCTGGGCACCCTGTGCCAGGGCCTCACCAGCTTCACAGGGAAAGATTTCTTCCTGATATTTAATCGAAACCTGCCTCCCTTCATCCTGAGGCAGTTCCCCTTGTCCATCACTCCGTGTCCTTGGGAGGAATCCCTCTCCCTTAGGCCATAAGCGGCTTGTACAGACCACCCCAAATATGCGTTCCAGGGGCTCTCGGGGGCACACGAGCGCTCCGGGCCCTTTACCGGGCTCGTACTCAGCGCCTTCCCCGGGAACCCCCGACTCCCCCGGGGCTGTGTCCAGCCGGGACCGGCCCTCACCATCCGCACTCTCCGGGGAGCTTGGAGACCTTCCTCTCCGGGTCCACGGCGACGCTGGCGGCCGCGCCTGCAGCGGGAGGGAGGGAGGGAAGGAGGGAGGGAGGGATGGCGGCAGCGGCCGCGGGGACCCGGGGGGTGGCAGGGCTGGCACTCACTGCGCAGCAGGATGCAGCCGCTCTCCTCGTCATTTAACACCCAGCTCGAGGTGTCGCCCACGGGCCGCCTGCAGCCGGCGCACAGGAACACCATGGGCATGGGGGCTGCGTCCGCCCGCCGCTCTTGCTGCTGCTGCTGCTGCTCGGTCCCGCCGCCGCCCGGCTCCAGCAGCGACAGCGAGCGCTCCGGCTCCGGGCACAGCGCCATCTCGTCCGGCTGGGGCACCGGCAGCGGCCCCGCCATCGCCTTCCAATGGCCCGCCGAGGAAGCGGCAGTGACGTCGAACACCGCTCCGGGACCGCCCCGGAACTGCTTCCGGGACCCGGCCCGCACCGCCGTGGGGCGTTTGCTCCTGCTTAGGTCGTGGAATTAAAGCGAAGGGTCTGATTATTTCAGAACATTCTTTTTATATGAAGCGTTTTATCAAGTCACATCTAATTCGGAGAACCTTCTGAGCTGGGAGGGCCCCACAAGGACCATCCAGCCCAGCTCCTGGCCCTGCACAGACACCCCAACAATCCCACCCTGTGCGCCCCTGGCAGAGCTGTGCAAACGCTCCTGGAGCTCGGGCAGCCTCGGGGCCGTGCCCATTCCCAGGGGAGCCTGGCCAGCGCCCAGCACGCTCTAGGGAAAGGTACTTCTCAAATATCTCACATAAGCCCCTCCAGACGCAGCTCCAGCCGTTCCCTGGGTCTTGTCCCTGTCACAGGGAGCAGAGACCGGAGCTGCCTCTCAGGAGGAGCCGCAGCCCCCGGTGAGCTCTGCCCTCAGTCTCCTCCAGGCTGAACAGGCCAAGTGCCCTCAGCTACTCCTGGCGTGGCCCTCCAGATCCCAGCCCTTTCTATCCGGATACATTCAGGAATGTTTTTCAGCCCAGGTGTGCTCAGGAGCTCCCAGGAACAGTGCACTGCTCTAAGAGGAGGGTTTGTGACCCAGCTGGCACTTGTCCACCCTGTCCCTAGATTACAGGACAGCCATCTCCATTTAAAATGTGCAGAGAAGTAACATGAGTGTCCGGCAAGAAGCGAGGATTGCATTTTCAGGGCTGCTCTTACATCTCTGCCATGCATTAATACTCATTTACCACTAGATGTTTTCAGTCCCAAGGCAGTCCTTGAGCTGCGGGACCCAGGAGTGATTGGCACAGGCACCAGTTGTGCAATTCTCTTTCTGGGGGCCCTGAAGTGCAAAGCAAAGCCAAGTAGTGGGTCGGAGTTGTGAGCTGGCTTAAAAGGCACCACTGGCATGGCTAACAGAACAAACACCTCTGAGTATTTCTGGTTTTAGGAATATTTCTGGGATTACATAGATCCAATTCCAGTAGATGGAAGCAAGCTGAAGGTCCATAAATATAAGTATTGTGGCGTAGTAGGTGCTAATCTAGCACAGGGAAAATGTTGCATTGCTTGTCTCGCCAACCTGGTTTTGTTTCCTTGCAATAGAGGCCATGCCAGTGCATGGTTTGTGTGAATGGGTGTCTGCCCTTGGGCTGGCAAATTACTAACACACACTCTGGGCTTTATCTTAAAGTATTTGAAGCTATAAGACTGCTGACACTAATTCTTGTTTACAAGGACAGGGTGTTTTTTGAGACATTTGCTAAGGTTACATTTGATGCCTTGAAAATCTGTAGTTGGTTGCCTGTGTCTACTGTCACCAAAGTTGACTGAAAGAGCAGAGGTTTTCATAAGAATATTGTGTTTTCATCTTGGCACGAGGCTGACAGTGCAACTGGTAAACGTTCAAACTTCTAGTAAAGGAAATGCATGTTTCCACTAGCCAGGAACAAAAAGCTGCAAACATATTGTTTTACCTTTCCTCCTTTGATTTAGTGCTGCTGAACTACTAAAGTAATAATATCCATTATTGTGAAAATGCTTTGCTGCTGCGTAATCTGATTCTACTGAGATTTGCAGTTTATTTTCAAAGGATATGAAGTAGCATTCACCCAACTCACCTTGCAATAGCTCGTTCCATTTCACACCTGGCTCTGCACAGTGAAACAGCAATGTCTTTTTATGGCTACTTATGGCACACAATTTTGTTATTTTCTAATGGAACTGCACTGGTTAGGTTTTGCTAAGATAGAATGACAAGCTACGTCACGGTGGATCAGCCAAGGGTGGTGGATGGACCAACAAAGACCAAGGGAGAGCAGGTAGGGTGTGCTGGAGTCACTTATGCCGCACGCAGCGCTTCCCCTTGATTTCTGTCAAGCCTCTGCCTCTGGTTGTATCTTCAGTTAATTAACAAAGTTATGGGCTTTACTCATTGCTGTTTAGTTCACTGAAGATGGCTGCAGCTGTTTCAGATATGGTTTCAGAGACTAAAATTGTTTTTTCCAAGGTTATTACAGTGAAATTATTACATTTTCCAGGAAAATATGATGGCTTTTCAGAACATCTTCATGCCTCTCTCACTAGCAATGCAAGAAACTGCCTTTCTGATGGTGAGGGTCGAATTAACCTGTGTTAGGAGCTGCTTGTCCTTCACTTGCTTGGACAACAGTAGGAAAAAGGAGGAGAAACTTACTCTGCACCACCTCTAAAAAAGCTTTTCTGGGCATTCAGATCAGCTGAGGGTTATTGCCTCCAAACTTAGAGCACCACACCTTAGAGAAAGTGGTGTGAATATCCACATCCGTCCGTAGAGAAAATCTAGCTCTCTAATGCTGTACAGCTCTAGTTTTGGGTTTAAAAGGAGCTGGGCTAATTCCCTGAATCTCTTTGTGGATTTGATGCCAACACATGCTGAAGTTTTTCACTACGAAACACTCAATCAAACACACTGGACCTGTTTCAAAGAACACAATGTCTTCTGTACTTTCAGGGGGAAGATTTATCTTGGTCCATATTTGTCTCTGGAGTCAATAACTCTTCTTTTTCCACCTCATCTAAAGTGAGTCATCGGCTATGAATCCCGGGCAGAGCATACAAACTTCCCAAGGCCACCACCACCACAGAGATCCCAGGAAGGAGCATTTTTGAAACAGCAGCCAAATGTGATGTGGGGGCAGAAGATTCATCCCCTCCCTCAGAGCCCAAGGCTCAGGCAATAATTGGCACAGCCCTGTAGCCTTCATGGAAGAGCAGCTCCCTTTGCTCTCCCAGCCACCTCACACTCCCACTAAAAAACCACCTGTGAACACAATTTTGCACTGGCAATCCTCTTGTTCCTTAAATAAAACATTTGCTCCTGGCAAAGCAGGCGACATCTTGCACTATTTTATGGTGGCTATGGGGACGCTACAGCTGAACGGGGCAAGGGGTACATTCTCTTCCACTGCACTGATGTGCTGGGAGGCTCACAGGCACTTTGCAACAGACTTCCCTTGCTATTTCTCTTGGTATAAAATGCTTTCAGACTGCCTCTCCTTAGAGATCCTGCAGGATTAGGCAGTAACCACTCAGGCTTCCTGCACTGTGGTTGTGTAAAAGGAACCATATTCAAATATCTGCACAGTTCTAGTCACAGAACAGAGCAAACTCTCTGGAGGCTTTTCCCAATCCCTCCCTCATCCCTGTTACCAGACACTGTTAGGAGGCTCCCAAAACCTTTAAAAAATTGGCACTTAGTTTACTCTCCCTAAAAGGAGAAACTCAATGAATCAAATGGCGCATCTTTACTAGAGATGATAAATCATCTTGCTGTGGTTTATTTTTGCCATGCAAAATGCATGTGACAGAATTACTGTGCTGTGTCCACAGACTCCATCGTCATTGCCTTTTGGGTTGGCCTTGCTGCCTTTGTGATGTTTCTTTTCCTTGTTTTACTGTGTATATCCTGCTCTGGATCAACACCAGCAAAAAGTGAGTAGACACTGGTGTGAAAAAATAACCTGCAGGAAACATTCACTGCCTCAAGTGGTCCAGCAATGACACACAATGTTTATTACTGCACAGAGGTGATACTTTTCCTGTCAGTATTTGGTTGGAGTTATCTCTTGGCACACTGCTCCTCCTAATGCATTTGGCCACGGCTCCTCCTGCTCTGATCAGGATGCAGAAAATTCTGCTCAGGCAGAGATCCAAGATTAGGTCACAAACAAGCAGAGGGAAACAGCAGTCACAAGGAGCACTGATACTCTTTTATCGGCACCCTAGGGCCTCTGGCATGCTTACAAAAGGTAACAAAAACAACTAAACAAAAGTTTACCCAAATAAACCACAAAGCGTGAGGCAGACTAACACAACACACATGGAAATAGACAAGAGACTGCAGGGTAACAGAGGCAGATCACCAAAAGTTTACTGTTCCTAAAAAACTGGGAGGAGAAGTCTGTGTACATGAAAATCTCAGTGTTTGGAAGACTTAAAGAAAATATTGATTTTTAAAGTTTTTTCACTTTTTCATCATGTTACTGAGCAAAATACTTGGCTTAAAAAGATACATATTTATCCCTCATGTATTCAATTTTGGCCATCAAAGGAGCCATTGTGAACAAGGCAAGCCTAGAAATGTTTTCTGGAGTACCCAGAAATCCTTAATGAAAAACAGCATTCTATGAGATTTGTTTAGGCTTTGAAACTATCCTATCTTATAATTTTTCTAGGCTTGAAACATACTGTAAGAAGACAATTTTAGGACTGAAGGAACTATTAAACCCAGTCACACACAAAATCTGTCCTTTTTGCTTGAGTTTGTTTTTTAAGCCCCACTTCCACTTCTCCCAGTTCCAGCACCAAAACCCAGTGAAGTGCCTGAAAGAAGCCACCAGTGTAAATTTGCACTGCCCTGCCCTGTCATCCTCTCTGCTGTCACCCACCCACAGCCCTTGGCAGGACAATTGTTAGGTTTGTTCCCCAACATTCAAGTGGTTTTAGAGTCTTTTTGCCCTCTGCAAAGCTCTGTGCCAAACGGATGAAAGAGATGGAGTCTTCAAATTCTGATTTTTCAAGGTCGCATGCTTTGTTTATTTTTCTTATCTTACAATGTTCTCAGTGCCCAAAACGATGTTTGCAGCTGCCTGGACATCTGATGACTCCCGACTCCTCCCGAACTGGGCTGTTGTTATCTTTTATACTAATTGCTACGTATTCTTTATTTACTATTTCTCGCCAATGCCTATTACTAATACTAAACAGGTCATCTCTACCTTGACCCAATCCCCATTAAACTACTTTGTGCCAACATCACTGCCGAAATGGAGTGAGGGAAGAAAAAAGAAGAAGTAGGAGACAACACCCCAAATTCTCCATCTTGCCCCCATTCACTTCAATGTTAAAAACCTAAACTTACTGTTTTTTCACGCTGTGATGAGCTAAACTCCTCTCTTTCACACTCCTGTGGCCTGCAATCCATCCCACAGCGCAGGAAGCCTTTCCCATGGACTGAGATCAAAGCCAATGTCCCTCTGGGCTCTGGGCCGGGGTCCCAGACCTCCCTGCCCAGGTCTCTGACCCTCCAGGGCAGCCAAAGGAATGCCCTGGACTCCAACAGACTATAATCCAATATCTGTATGGAAACCTTGTGTCTCTTTTCTTATGATTATCCCGATCCACTCACCCAACAAATGCATGCTCATGTCACCGGTCAAGGCTAGAGAACTTTTACCTTTATCGCTTCTGCGCTCATCCATCTCTGTCAAGCCGAGGGACAAGCAGGACACCGTGTGCTCTCCC
Organism: Progne subis subis; assembly: GCA_022316685.1. Classification (NCBI taxonomy): domain Eukaryota; kingdom Metazoa; phylum Chordata; class Aves; order Passeriformes; family Hirundinidae; genus Progne; species Progne subis. The sequence goes on from JAKJHU010000737.1 coordinate 44,506, forward strand.
AGCTCGCCCACATCCTGGTGAGAGGAGGCAGCTTCTCTGGGCACACTGTGCCAGGGCCTGCCCACCCTCCCAGCCAAGAATTCCTCCCCAGTATCCCATCCAACTCTGCCCTCTGGCAGTGGAAGCCATTCCCCCTGTCCTGTCCCTCCATCCCTTGTCCCCAGCCCCTCTCCAGCTCTCCTGGAACCCCTTTAGGCCCTGGCAGGGGCTCTGAGCTCTCCCTGGAGCCTTCTCCTCTCCTGGTGAGCACCCCCAGCTCTCCCAGCCTGGCTCCAGAGCAGAGGGACTCCAGCCCTGGGAGCATCTCCATGGCCTCCTCTGTGCTTGTTCCAACAGCTCCACATATTTCTTGTGCTGAACCCTAGGGCTGGGGCAGCTCTGCAGGTGGGGTCTCACTTGAGTGGTGCAGAGGGGCAGAATCGCCCCTGCCCTGGCAGAATCCCCCCCATACCTCTTTTGATGCAGTGTTGATGCAATTTTGGCTGTGTGTGGAAGATGAGTCCCTCCAAAAATGGGGACATGTGAGCAATCCAATTTATCTGGAAGAATAGACCTGTAACCATTTCAAAGATGCAGAAATCACATATGAAGAAGAACAAAACATGGTAAACAACTCCAGGATGTGAGAACTGAATGAGACGCAGAAAAAAGGTCTGTGTAATCTGCTGCATATGCAAGAACAATCAACCAATAGGGGTTAAAGGGCCAACGAGTGCTTTTAGGGTGCACCCAATTGTAAAGTAGCATGAAACGTGTGATTAAGGCTAAAAACTGCATAAAAGAGACTGTTACTTGCAATAAATGGCTCACTGCAATCATATTGATCATTGTGTAATGTCGCATTCTTGATCTTCTGCAGCTGTGCATCTCTTCCCCCAATGTGTAACACCAAGGGTTAACCCTCTTGGCAAGGGCACACCGCCCTCCACAGCAGAATCCCTTGCTCTTACCTGCACATCTGCACAGAAACAAGTCACTGTCAAAGTGTCTTCCAAAAGGCCAATGGAACAGCTCTGTTTACTTATGTCACAGTTTAATCCTTAGACATGGAGAGGTCCTGGACCTGCATCTGTGACCTGATTGCACCACATACTTCTCTGCAATTCTGGATGATTTGGTGCCAATGTTGATGGCTGAGTTTGGGAGAGGGAGGAAGGCTGATGCCTGCCCAAGCCCTGCAGTGAGGAATCCGTGTCCCAGTCCCTTTTGTCAGCACTGCACTATCCCACAGAAATAAGACAAAAGGTCTGGAGCATGGGACCAATGATTTCAAACCCCTTTGCCTGCCAAGGCAGCTGATGATCACACTGCTGGGATGCAGGGCATTAACATTCGCTTCAGTGATGTGTATTAACATCCAAAATGAAACAGAAAAATAAGGGCTTGTGGCTGGAGATGGTTCCTGGCTGAGGCTGGAATTTCACACAGTGGAAAGAGGACAGAGCGAGCTCCTTGCAGGTGTCCCATGCATTTCACTGGGGGCTGTGCATTCCCGAGAGCCACACACAACGCAAATCTTCTGGCTATCACTTTCCTACCCGACGGTGTAATGTTGGAGAGAGGCCTAAGCTGGATGCCCAGAGAGTTGGAAGATCTGCATGTCTCACCCTTCACCCATGTTTCTTGCTCTTAGAGAGGCTCAATCCAGGGCCCCGGGCCTGCCTGCTGGCTCCAGACAGATCTCTTGCAGTAAGGAACTCCAGTCAGTATTTGGATGTAGTGCATGACCACCCTCGTAGGGAGCCACAGAGGTGCAGCTGCCTTTATCCTTCAAATCACACTTCCCCCAAAAATGACATCGGACATCGTCACTGTACTTGTCTTTGTCCAAACCCAAGAATCTGGAATTAGCTTCCCTGTCCTCCAAAAGACTTTTTCAGTTGTATCTTATCTCAGCTTTAGTTGTGTGATTTTGCCTGGGCCAAGGTCAGTTGCAGCAGTGCCTAAGAGTGACCTGGCTTGACCAGCTCAGTCTCTTTGGGTACTGGGACACTGGAACCCTTCCAGCCTCCTCCAACTTCTCTGCTGTTCCAGGGGTGCTTAAGAATGAAGAGAGCTGGCCAGAGTTCTTCTCAGACAGTCCCCAGGTCTCTGAGATGCAAGTTGTACAGCTGATATTAAAATATGGATAGCGGGATAGCTAGCTGGTGGTATTTAGCTACTTGATCGACTGGAAAGAAAGCATCCTGTTCTGGTAAGTGATGAGGGGTTTTTGTTTGGTTTGTTGTTGTTGGTTGGTTGGTTGGTTTTTTTGTTGTTGTTGTTTTTGGGGGGGTTTTGTGTGGTTTTTTTGTTTGTTTTTTGTTTTGGTTTGGTTTGGTTTTGGTCTTGCTTCTGTCAAAGAAAGAGGAAAGATATTTTGAATACACCTGTAGCATAGCCTTGGTTCAGCCGAGGTCGTAAAGTTCGGCTGATCTCGGCTTGGTTCGGCGCAGCTCGTTCGGTTCGGCTGAACGCGGCTACCCTCTTTTCGATTCAGTTACAGTCGGCTAAACCGGGCTGGGTTCGGCTGTTCGGTTAAACTCGGTTATTCTCGGCACACTTCGGCTATTTTCGGCTGCTCGGCTAAACTCGGTTATTCTCGGCACACTTCGGCTATTTCGGCTGCTCGGCTAAACTCGGTTATTCTCGGCACACTTCGGCTATTTCGGCTGCTCGGCTAAACTCGGTTATTCTCGGCACATCTCAGCTGTTACCGGATGCAGTCGTTTAGATTCGGCTCTTCGGGGAAGCTCGGTTCGGTTCGGCTGAGCTCGGTGCCGCTCGCGGCCTTCCCCGCAGCTCGGCTTGGTTCGGCTCCCTGAGGGCGGCACAGGCCGGGCCGAGGCGCCGCGCGGGAAAGCGGGGCCGCCTCACGTTAAACACGCAAAGTTCCGTGTTTTCCTGCTGCCGAGTCCCGGGGGTGGTCCGGCCGTCGTACGGACACGGATGGGAGCGCGGAGTTGGACAGGAGCTCACAGGCAGTGACTGCACTCACGCTAATTAAAGGTCAGGAGAGCGGTGACTGGGTTCGGCTGAGCTCGGTCGGTTCGGTTCGGTTCGGTTCGGCAGAAGTCGGTGCCGGTGGCTGCGACCGGCCGAACTAGGTTTGGTTCGCCTGAGCTCAGCTAGATGTGGCTCACAGATTTTCTAATGTCAGCCGCTGGTAATTCTACATGACACAAAACTGTAGCCTCTAAAGGACTTGGGGGTTTTTAAAGAAATATAATTTTAACTCAAGTCTTGGTATAGAGCCGATGGCTCCTTTAGGACAAGAATATTTACATGTAGAAGCAATTCCCTCATTTGCATCTCATTTTTATTGACCCCATCCCCAAAATTCAAGACAGCACAAGGACTGTGCCGTTCTGGTTTTTCCCTGTACAGTATTTTTACAAAGGACCATGGCACAGCATGCCGCCGTGAGTCAGTTGAATAAATCCTGGTTTACGTTTCAAAGGTTCTTGTTCTGGCACGGCACCTTTGCAGATCTGGGCTAGTATGTTCAACTACCCTCAGGGCCACATTCAAGAACAATTTATCAGATTTCACAGAGCATTCCCAATACAACTCACATATAATCAATAAGCAGAAAATCCTTTGGGGTTTAGTTCCATCTCTCACCTGTTCCAAGTGGAGGGAAGATGAGCTTTTCTTTGGCAGCAGTGATGGAACAGGGCTTCTTTTTTTTTTTTTTTAATTTAAAAATGTAATAAAAATTAACCAGGTCTGATATAAATGTCTTTCAAAGCCATTAAATCTTTTTAAACCCAAGAAGATCATTATTGTTATAAATAAATACTATTCAAATAAACTATGTTTTAGTTACTTAATTGTTAAGTAATTCTATTAAGATTGTTAATGCTAATTCTGTATAAAGAATTTGCCTTATTCCTGTTTTAATACTGATTTATCACCTTATTTACTTGTTTGTTAATTAAGAATTCACCTTATTACCTGTATCTCTGCTCCCATTCGCCAGATAGTGTCTGAGTATGCAAATAAAAAGAACACTGGAATTCTGGGAACAACCCAAGAACAAGAGACTCTAAAAAGCAGGGAACCAAAGTAAAATCTAGAACTGTAGTCGCGTTTTAGACTAGTGCAAGAAGTACGGGGGTCCGCCGAAGCAGCTTTATTTAGTCGCCGTGACCTGAGAAGGAGTCCCCCATCGCTGGATGACCCCTGATCAGCGACGTGAAACGAACTCCCCGGCAAGGGAAAAAGCCCGTGAGGGGGGGTGGGAGTCCCCAGCTTTGCTGTGAAGCGAAGCTGTGTGTACCTCCTCCTCCACGTTGCCAAGGGAGCAAGCAAGCTCTCCCCCAAGGCCAAGCTTGATAATAAAGAAACATACAAAAACAGCAAGACTCTGACTCTCTCTCTTTTTTTTCAGAACAATTATGTGTCCCGAGTTCAGTCTTCTATTCATACTGGCTTTGGTATCATAAAATGAACCAAGTTCTTCAAGAAATAGTAAATCATCATGACTCAACCTCTGGCTCCTTGTCATTTGCACTAACAGCCCGTTGTAGGAAACTCTGCAGCCTTTTTTTCCTATCCTATAATGGAGAGAGGATGGATATTAACAACACACATGTGCACAGTCTTTCTGGTTCTTCAAAAAGTTAAAAATGCCTGTAATAAAAATGATAGAAGTAATACTGTGTTTCAGACTGTTCCAGGAAAGAGAAATTGGAGCTTTAATGTTCCACTGAGAGATATTGAATAAAATCTTTCCCCTGAATTTGCACACAGTAATAAAATATTGATTTTTTTGACCAAACAAGTGAGGTCTATGTGAAGATCACTCAGGAGGCTTTCATGGCTCACAGTGATGATGGCAGAGCCAAAGATGTTTCCTGAATTAATGCCCTGATGTAGCCAATTTTTTTTGCAAAGAGACACAATCGTTTCTTCTCCTTGTTTCTGAGTTTCCAAGTCATCCTGTAATTCATAACCTGCACTAGTGCAGACCCATCAGACACGGGTGAGTAACATATCCGGCTCCTGCCCTCCAAGCCACATGTCCCCGATGGAAACGGAAGTCAGGAATACAAAAACAGCTGTGGAAGAAAGATGAGGGAAAAATCAGAACAGATATTCTTCTCTTTCCACACAGTAATCCCAAGCTGAGCTGTTTACCTCCAGGACTGTGTTTTAAAAAGTCTCTTTAACTCTTTTCCTAGATGGAAAATCTGGGGTGATGATTTTCCCACTCACAAGAAGGAACAAACCAGTTTCCTATTAAATAAAACAGTTGAAATCTGACCTGTTGGGTGCTATCACTGACCAGAATAGGAATCAGCATCCAGGCCCACGTGGACTTGTTTTTTGCAGACTATTTTCTCCTCTTGGGATGATATTATTTTTATACCTTTGGTTCCATTTTAGTCCTTGAAAGGGAAGTCTCTTAGAGGGAGCGTGTGTGTTGTGGCCTGTGAGGTCAGAAAACCTTGCAGAATTTTTCCATGCTCTCTGCTGCCCACCCCTGCTCCCACCCCACCAAAGACACAGCTTCTTTGGGAAGCCATGAGCCCTGGTGGATATGACAAAATGAGTTGACTGGATTGAAAAAGCCGTGCAATTTCCTAATCCCTCCCAGCACTGCCTCATCACGTGAGCAGTAAGAACAAGACAAGTCACCTGTCCTGTCTGCGTCCTCTTCTGTCACTGCTCACAGGCACAGGGATTTCACAAGCTCGTGGAAGTTGCTGGCCAGGCCCTGCTCCTCCAGGAGCTGCAGCAGGATGGAACTGAGCACTCCGAGCTCCCTGGAGAGCCCAGCTGAGGTGCTGCTGACCTGGCAGAGCTGGGTGAAAAGCCTGAAGAGGTTGTTCCTCGGTGTCTTGTCCCTGAGCAGTTCTCCAGCCACCTCAGTGCTGGGGACACGTCCTGCTCCCAGAGGAGGCTCTGCCCAGCCAGGGACCTCACCAGCCCCTCAGTGACCACGGGAGTGGATGCACAAGTGACAGCCACTGCCGCGCCCCCAGGTTTACCAGCTCTGAGGGACTCCCCTCCCTGTCTGGAGGAGGTTGCTCTCCTCTGTTAATTCGGTTGTTACAATGGTAAGTATCAGCCTCGTTTAGCAGCCTCATGGAGCCTGCGCTGTTCCCAGGGGCTCTGAGAGCTCCCAGGGACTCCAGGCTGGAACCCTATTCCAAACTGGACCACCCAGCCTGGAGATGAGAGAAGCTCCTGAAGCCTGGAGCAACACAACCCCCACACAGAGTAAGTTACAGCCATCACTGCAAAAACTCCTTTCAGGTCTCTCTTAGGAGTTTTAAAGGGTGAGAAAAACTTCAGAAAAGTTAAAGCTTTTACAGTATCCCCTAAATAGGTGACACTTTCTTAACTTAATACAGAACATTTAAACAAACCTGGAGAGGCTTTAATGTGCACCAAAAGCAGTTGCTGCTGCAGGAAACCAGTGTTGTTTTAAGATCTCCCACTCCCAAGTTCTTGAAATTTTTGTTCACAGAGAAGTCACACAAGTCCTGATATATTTTTCCTTTCTTCAAAAATAATGACAACAAAAAAAGTCAAGTATTTAATTTTCACTTGCTTTATTTATATCTTGGTTTTACTTACTCTTAGATCTCATCCAATGAGACATTAATTTTGAAGAATTAAAGATTTTTAGGGAAGTTAAGATAATAAGTTGCTGAATTAGCTGAAGTAGATAGGTAAGTTTTGTTCACAGTTAACAGAAGCCTGATCTTAGACAAGCTATCCCTGTTTTAGTAACTAATTTCTTGTCAGCTTTATGTTTGTGTAACTGTGCTTGTAATGAAAAACAAAATGTGGCAAATAGTACATAAGATAGCTGCAGATTTCCTGCTTAAAGAACCCATTCAACACAGGAAACTGTAAGTTCTACCAAGGATTCATTTGTCACAAATGCATTGAAAAGGCAGAAAGGTCAGAACGAGGAAGACTCATCTTACTTCCACATTTTTGGTGACCTCTCCCCAGAATAGACCTCCCACTCATTTTAGGAAACAAACTATACATGCTTAATAGCCTTTTTGCCAATTAGCATACGAAGCGAGGAATGGGAGGTGACGGGTATGAATATGTATTTGTATTTGGAGTATTCAACACTTTTATAAATAAAAGGCTTTGTAATTACTGAAATTAATGAGAACCCAAAGACTCCAAGTTATATTGATTGCTATACTGTTAAGAAGGTTGTACTGTTTGTTATATTGATAAAATGTTATGCTGTTACCTACTCCTGTTCCAAACTGTCCATGCTGACCCTGTAATCCCAGACCCTTGTGTTAGAATCCCTCCACCCCAGCTGGCTGGGCCTCTGCTTGCTCCCTGCCTGCTCGTTGCCATTTGCTCCCCTGCCTGCCTGTCAAACTACTGACACCGCCTGCTTCTCGCCTGCTCCTCAAATGATTGACACTGCCTAATAGGGAAATCAAGAGACTCCCATGGTGCTTAGCTTCAAGTGGAAGTCCAATTAGCACCAGAAAGCCCCTTAAACAATGAGCCAACACAAGATCTCAACTTGGAAAAGACATTTTTATATAGGCAGAACCTCAGGCTACCTGTGAGCCGTTTTTATCCATAATCTTAAAGTTGCTAAGAGAGAGAGAGAGAGACAGAGACAGAGACAGAGACAGAGACAGAGACAGAGACAGAGACAGAGACAGAAACAGACACCCCTGGATTGAACAAGGCAGCACGAGTTTCTGGGATCCCCTATGAGGCAGGAATCCTGACACTGCAGTGTGAGCAGCAGATTTGACTTGCATCTCTTCAGTGGTGTCCTGAAGGAGCAGCAGTGGCATAAGTGCTTTATCCTCCCCTGTTTATTTATAACAATTACCTGTGAATTTTGCGGTGTGTATTAGGGAACTGTCAGCTGTAATAAACGTTACAAATGGGCCAGGAAACCACTGCTCCCGATGGACACCATGGGAAAGAAATGGTTTAGCTTTGCCAGCTGACAGAACTGGGGCTTCCGTTCTCACGAGAGTCCCTGGGAAGACAATGACACCTCCAGTCGAGGGGGTTGTCCTTTTTGTCAAGAAGTGCCGCGGTTATGGCGATGACACAGGGCTGGCTCCAATCGATGATCCGAGGTTCTGTACCGTTTTGCTGGGCTAAAGTTGTTATTTCCAGTCCTCAGTTATCTGGTGGCTCGTTGTCCCTGGGGGTCTTTTGTGCCAACCGTATCTTAATTTGCATATGGATATGTCCTTGGGCGCACAGGCTCCTAGGAGCAGAGGTGGTGACGCTCGACGGAAAGGGAGTACAGGTATAGAGTAGGGAATAGAGTAGGGAACAAACAAACAAGTTTTTGCTTATGAACTATTAAACTTAGAACAGTAGCTTTTAACAGTAACTAAGAGCTCATATCTTAGGAATTTATTTCTTACAATAAACATACACTTTCTAACTTTATAATGTTAGAGAATTTTTGTCCGTCACAGTTGGGTATCAATATTAGATCAATACCCATATTTCTTTAATAAGTCACCACACTCAATGATTCAAGCCTTTGAGCACTAAACCTCCAGGCACTGCTGTAAGATTTCATTAGAGAATAACCATTTTTCAAAGCCTGATATGAGGTTTGGAACTAAGTTTCATTTTACGGCTCTTTCCCCTTTTAGACTGTTTCCTCAAGGCTTCCAAATTGTGTTAAGGTTAGAATTCACCACAAGGAAGACCTGATAAAAGCCTTTCCCTTTCCTTTCCTCCTCCCTCAAGGCACATCAGTCTGACAGAACGTATTAGTACTGTTTCCGGAGAAGTTTGCCTCACGTGTACTCTTGGTCTATAACAGCTGCAACAAAATATGCCTTCCTTGAAGTAGTTTAGCACTTACTGAGCGATTCTTTGTTTTGGTACTTCTGAGCCAGGGCCTGCAGGTCCTCCTGCAGCTGCATGTCTTTGCAGACAAGGCTCCACTTCTGCAGCAGCAGCAGCAGCAGCAGCAGCATCTGCTTCCTGCTGGAGAGGATGCTGTCATTGACCGTGAAATGCCTCATCTCCCTAAAAGCATCAGCAAACGACAGCATGGTATTCCAGCACAGAGCTGAGGGGGCTGAAGAACTCAGCCAGCTTGGCCAGATCTACGTTAGTTCTGTCGAAAGAAAACACAAGTGCCATGTCTTTTCCTGCATGCTAATTAATAAGCACAGCTTTTAATATTTACTGTTGGAATGGCCAGGAATTAAGGATGTAGGACTTGACAGCAACTGCATATTGCATTTTACTTTTTTCCCCATGTATTCAATCACCTAAACCCTCCTATCAAAGAGATCTCATCCAAATTCACTACTCACACAAACTGACACAGGCAGCCGGCTGGATGCCGCCGGAGTCCTTGCCCTTTTCCCGCCCTTTTTGCTGCCGTCTTTGGAAGCTCCAGCGGCAGCACTGCCCTCGAGCTCCCAGCCCGGGGCTCCCACGCGCGGCGGGGACGGGCAGGGGGGCGAGCTGCAGTACCGCTCTATGTCCACACGGTGGCAGCACTGCCCTCGAGCTCCCAGCCCGGGGCTCCCACGCGCGGCGGGGACGGGCAGGGGGGCGAGCTGCAGTACCGCTCTCTGGCCACACGGTGGCAGCACTGCCCAGAAGTTCAGCCCGGGGCTCCCACGCGCGGCGGGGACGGGCACGGGGGTGACTGCAGTACCGCTCTGTGTCCAGAGGGTGGCAGCACTGCCCCGAAGCTCAGCCCGGGCTCGGGGACCGGCGCAGAACGGAGGCAAAAAAGAACGAGCCCAAAAACACCCGCCCAAAAATCCTCTAAAAGAAATGCCCCAAAAGACCCCCAAGTGCAACTACCGCAACCCTGCCACTCGCCAAATTCAAACCAAAAAACCTTTATTTTAGGCCATATTTAAATATTTTTAATATTTATTATTTTTAATTGATTTTATAATGACCATTTCGCTTTTATATTCATGTCTCTGTGTATGCATTAGAATATATTATAAAACTATATGTAATACGCAATATTATATTTTTTGATAGTCTATGATTTGTAATTTTATATATTTTTAAATTTCTATTTATTCTATTTTTGTATTTATTCTTTAAATTTGTGTGTTTGGATTGTTGATATTTTAGATAATATCTTAAACTATATGAATTCATTAACCTTACACATCAGAACCACAATTAGAATTAAATTAGCCTGGTTTTCTGAAACAAAAAGATTTCATTTTTATTAAAATAATATTGGTATGTTTTCTCTTCGTGCATGGGTTTGATTTTTTGTGTTTTTGTTGTTGTTGTTTTGGGGGGGTTGTCTGGATTTTTTTGTTAATAAACAACGAGGTTCTGAGAGTTACAAAATAAAAATTCTACTTTGTTTTATTGCTACCTCTGAAATACACCTCAACATCAAGTTACTGCTGTTAATATTCTACATGGGTAGAATGAGACCTGTTAGGGGGTCAAAAGGAAAAAATGGCACCATGGTGCTTACAGCTTTTTCCGTTCAGGTTTTTTAATTTAACAGAAAATATAGAGGTTTTGTTAACTGCACTCTCAATTATATCCAGAAGTCCGGTGGCCATGGATGTCATTTTTCAACTTCTTTTTTGCCAACATCTAAATTTCCACATATGCAGGGTAAGAAAGAGTAAGGACAAAAAAAACCCAAAGAAAATACGATTTTTAAAAAAACCCACATATATATTTAAATTCATATATATAATTATGCATTATACATGTATTATATTAAATTATATGTGTTATAATTATATAATCTAAAAATAGTAAAATATATAAAATTAATATCAAATTAAAATTAATAAAATTTAAAAATTAAATAAAAGCAAAAAAATTTTAAATATTAGAAATACAAAATAAATAAAATATAATTTAAGAAATAAATAATGTAATTATAAATAAACAAAATTTGAAAGTAATTTTAAAAGTAAAGAATAATATAGAATTAAAAAAATTTAAATTTAAAATAAAGATAAAAATAAAAAATCTAAAAAAACTTTTAGAAATACAAAACAAAAAAAGCACAAAAATAAAAAAATTAGCATGAAAAAATTTAAAAGGAAATAAAATACAAATATCAAAAAGTAAAAAAGCAAAAAAATACAATAAAAAATAAATAAAATACAAAATTGTTGCTGTGTGTTATTTGGTTTCATATTGTATTTCATTTTTACACTGGGTTTTAAAATGGTTTGTTCTGTACCCTCCCTGTTCTCCTGGAAAATTTAATATCCCGAAGTTTGTCCCTGCCCTTCCCTCAGCCCATATCCCACGTTGTTCCCTTCCTTGAACGCAATCCATCCCTGTTCCACTCCCCCCTTATCCCTGAGCGGTACTGGTCTGTCCCCTCCCAGAGCCCCTTCCCTGGATCTGAGCCCAGACCATGCGCCGGACCCCTCCCTTGATTCGGGGTCTGGGTTCGGGGCTGCTGACCCGGGCCGGGGCAGGACCCCAGAAGAGACTGAATAAAGCCTTGGTTTCACCCTGGATCAAGCGCAGACCTCCTTCCTTTGCCGCCGGCAGGGTCTCGCTCTCTCATTCCAAGGAAAGGTTCTTGGCTGCCGCCCGGGTTTTAGGACCTTGAAAAAACTCTGAACTGCAGCTTGTGTCTCGAGCTAGCCAGAACAAAAACGGAGCTGGAGCTCCGTGAGAGACAAGCCACACAAAATTAAATAAATGCAGCTCTCGCCTCATGCCATTGCCTAACACAGCTCTGGGAATATCCTGGACTACGCAGAGACAGGGAAAACAAACCCAGTGCCTCCCAGAAAAGAAGGTTTTTAGACAATTCCCAGTTTTGCTTGGAAACAAATTCTATTTTAGTGGGAAGCTCACTTCAGATGAACATCCAAATGTGCCAAGGCAGGAAAGAACCATCCCATTACGTCCAAGGAACAGCAATTAGGTCAGGATTAAAATTTTAATGGGATTGATGTAATAAAAAATGCAGTAAATTTAACTTTACAAAGAGATTAATTATGGCAATTAAACACTCAGCAAGTTTTTCTGGGAATTTAGAGAATTCTGTAGATATGGTGCTCAACAATGCCTGATTTACCAACATTATTTTGGTGAATTTCCTTGGAAATATGCTTTAAGATGTACAAAAATTCCAATTAGGATAGAAAATCGGCATTTGCAATAAATATCCCCTCACTAAATTCAGAGAGAGGAAAACCATTAAATAAAAGGAAGGAAGAACACCCAAATCCCAGCTTGCCTGGAAAAGGAGCTCAGGAATTTCTAACATTAAAAACTTTTGCAACAGTCAGGAAGTTGGTGGAAGTTCATGGAAGGATGATTTAAAATCTGCCTCCTCTGCTCTGATTTTAAAGGGAAGTGGGAACTAAACATGTCACGTGACACTTCTCCAAGAATTATCTGTGTTTTGTGAGAGTAGCAATCCAAAGAAACTCCAGTCTTACTTGGATTTGACATCTCAAACTCTCGGCAGCATGGTGAAGTTTCAATGGAACAAAAGAGCCACAATTGATGGAAGAACAAAATTCAGTTGGGCAAAAGTCAAAACTTTATTTACAAATCCATGCAGGAGGAGGAGGATGACACCAGGAATGCGCTCCAGCTGAGGGCAAGGATTTATTGGAAAAGGCCGGAAATCAAACGGACACTTGTTGGTTATGCTCAACCAATTATCCAGGAGCCAGAGAGAAAAGCGGGAACCCTGGACTGGGATAAGGCCTTGGGGTGGCTTCTTCACTTCTTAGCGGCTCTCTCCTTTTTTGCCAGCTCCCTGGAAGAGGAAAAACAGCAGCAATAAAGTTTCAAACCCAGGCAGGACGCCCTTGCTTCGGGCAGACGGAAGCGCAGCTCCCAGGGAGCGAGTCCAGGCCGTGCGCCGGGGAGCTCCGGGAAGCTGGGATGGCCTGCGTGACGGAAGGGCTGGAAAAGCACACCCAGCTGCCCGCTTTAGTGCTGGGACACAGCCAGGCCTGGGCTCAGGCTTAGAGCTGCGACTGCACAACGCCCCAAAGCCGGCTTAGACATCCGGCATTACACCCAGCACCCAGCTCCAGGAGAAACTCGGCTGGGAGAAGCACCCCAGATGCTCCCCCAGAATACTGCCCTCACCCTGCAGCTCCTCCAAAACAGGGGAAGCTACGGAAATCATCCAGAAATCCGGATTTCCGCTTCTTCAGAACCAAAGCGGCAGCAAAATGTGTCCAAACTGGACTGCAAACCGGCACGTCGGAGGATTTATTCCAGAGGGGACACAAGGATCCCTCAGCCAGCCAGTATTTCCCTCGGGCTCTTCCCTACTGCTCTCTGAGGACACAAGCACCACTTTTTCCCTGCTGTTCCCCTTTCCATCCATGCAAAGAGTTCTGTTCTCCGCCGGCTCCACGGTCAGGAAGGAAAACGGGAATATTACCCTGACACAGAGTGTCCGGGAGGGTGTGACTGAGGCAGGAGCCCCAGCTCCCAATCCACCGCTGCTTCTGGATGTCTGAGCAGCTCCTTCCCAGCACCTTTCCCTGGCTGCCATGGCCACAGACACCTTCTCCATGCAGCTCAAAACGCCACAGAAACCCAAAGAGGGATGATCAAGGATCAGTCCATGTGTTTCTAGTCTGGGGAGAACGAGGGAGGTCTAAAATCTGTATGTATTTTAGAACAGTAGAGCAATATTTAATGACCTTGAGTATCAGTGAATGGCAGCAAAAGCTGATAAATTCCTTTGTTAACATTAGCAGCAGGCAAATTAAGGTTTAAGTTTAGTTAAAAACAAGTTTTTCTGCTAAAAATTAATGACGTGCCATGTTGGTTTAAGTGCTTTAAGCTTCTGACATTAGAGGGTATTTGTACCATAAATTCATTATGGGAGCAGCTTACTTTAATATAAGTCTTCTTACAATACAGCTGGGCCAAAAGAGAGTCCCAAATTCAAGATACAAGTCTCACAGCTATTAAAAAAAGTTATCTTTGGAGCCTGTAACTTGCCAGCCCCTCATGATTTCAGTCCTTACCATTTATATTTTACCAAGTCCATGATTAAAACCTTGTAGAAAGCTCAAAAAAAAAAAAAAAAAAAAAAAAAAAAAAAAAAAAAAAAAAAAAAAAAAAAAAAAAATCTCCAGGACAAAGCTACACATTGTCCCCAAGTACCCTCAGTGTGGAGCTGTGTCACCAAGTGTTTGCTCCCTCAGCCCGGCCTGGAGGCTCCAGCTGCTCCGGGGCAAGGGTTAGCAGGGGAATCGCTTGTTTGAAACCGTTCGTGTCAGTGGCCTGCACTGGAGGGCCAATAAATGTGAAATACGTGATTCTTGTCTTGAATGGTGACCAAACCTTCTCGGGGGAACCCCCTCCACCGAGATGGAGCACTCTGCCACAGATTGAATCCATCTGCATCAGAAAGAAAGTCTGGACAAAAGTCAGAGTGCTGAAGGTAACTTAACAGCTCCAGACATCACTCTCCCAATGACAGTGGGGTGCTGTCCTGGTTTAGGGTAAATTCTGGGAGGAAACCTCCAAATGGGGTCTTTTTAGAAAGTAAATTCAAGCAGCCCCTCCCCCAGCTAGTTTGGGAAAAAAACTCCTTAGAGAAAAGTAGAAAAAAACTGTTAATTCAACAAGCAAAATGTTCACGTGCATTAAAAAAAAAAAAAAAAAAAAAAAAAAAAAAAGCAGCAGCAGCTTTCACTGTTCTGAAGAGAGATGGCAAACTTGAGATAGTTCTTGCCGTGGGTTGTAGCTCAGCTCGCCCAGTCCCTTCTCAGTCCCTCTGGTGCTGCAAAATGCCATCCTGGGCCCCAGTGAGCTCCAGGTATTTTTCTGGGTTTTCAGTCCAGAACAGGATTTAAACAGTTCCAAGAAAAAAAACCAACACCACAGTTCAGGGCATTTCTCTGCCACAGCTAGCTAAAAACTAACTCAAAAGCAAAGGAGAGCTCTCTGGTGTCCATCCATAGACAACGCCGTCCAGGAGCAGAATGGGGGGAGCAAGTGCACTTTCTGAAAACAAACTGCGTGCTTCTTTTTCCACCCCCTTCGCTCTTGGAACCAGTCTTAAAGGTGCAGAACTTATTCCAGGGCTAAACAGAAGAATGGGGATACAAACATCATAAAGTCACCCCAGGACAATTGCCCCAAATTACATCATCACCTCCCAGACTCCAACTCCCTTCCTTTTTACTTGCCCCCAAAGAAGGCATAAAATGAATCAAACTAGTCCAGACAGCAGCATGCTGCTTTAATAATGCCATTACATCTGTACAGCCCTCCTCCAAAATGGGCCTCCATATAATTTCTTATATGCTAAAATCTTGTACAGAATAGATATATATTTTTATTTTAAAATCTATTTATATGCAAATTAGTATATTTTCTATATACAAAAATGAGAAACTTTACCGGTTTTAATACATAAATGACTATGAGCAGGAATTCTGTATTTATTTCAGATCTGATGATGTGCACAGTTAAAAGAAGCACGGTGCACCAGTAATAACATTACTATCTATATTTAATACTAGGATATTTTGAATAGCAATGTGTAACAAACCAAGTATGTCTCACAATCTGCTGTTCAAAGAAGACTAATTCAAGCTGTTAACACACAGCTTGGGATCTATCTGTAATTACCTCACTTCTGGTTAAATTACAGCTCTTGACTGTCAAATCCCTGACAAATCAGTTTTAACCTAGTATTCCACAAGCTAAAATAATTAAGACAACATAACAGCATTAATATTTAAAATTATATTCTTCAATATATAACACAGAATTTATCCAATACCAAAATGTATTCAGAATCTGTTTGTTTTTATATATTCTGTGAATTACCGTAACTGCACCTTTGCGAAAATATAATTTTAATGTATCCAGTTTCTAGAGTGTATATGATACAAGAAAAAATATTTGCAAAGGTCTGGGCTCACTTCTAATTACTTCCAAAAGTTGTCTCTAATCAGCTGCATACATTTTAGTATTTTGGAATACTGATGTAAAAGTGCGTATTTATTTGCAGTTGACTTGTTTTAATAAAATATAGAAAACTTTTGCTTGTCATTCCTCAGAAAGAGTTTTGTGAAGAACAGCTCTTATTTTTGTATTACTGTGATATATAATACATGGTCCAAGTGAGAACAGAAAAATTCATCTATATTTAAAGTAAGTCTCAGAATTTCACACATTTGGTAGGTGTTTTTCCATGGAATGGGGGTTTTTTTGGTACTTTTTAAATGTGTCTGTAGTTCAGCACCAAAGAAACCTAGAGGGAACATCTGCAAAATTTTCAGTGTTGGTATGACTACAGGGCACACGTCATTATTTTCAGGCCTCATCACTGTAAACCACAAAACATCAAACTCCAAAAAGCAAGGCCTGAAGACATCAGTTCATCACATATGAACAGTGTGGGTCAATGCGACAATTAGCACTTCAAGTGCCATTTATATTCCTTTTTGGTTGGTGTTGCAAGGCTAGAAAAATCAGCTTTCATAGGAAAGAAAAAAAAAAAAAAAAAAGGACCAAAATAGCCCTAGGACACAGGTAAATGCACTAAAATACACACAAAGAACTTGACAAAACAACACAAAACCGTGCTTCCTTATCTCATGTGTAAGGCAACAAATGTCTCACAGTAGCATGTGGCCTAAGCTGTTTTCTTCTAAAATACCAACACAAAAATTTTCACCAAGATATTTCTAGATTTTTGTAAGTACAATGGATGATGAATGTTGAACCACACTAGAAAAATATAGTTAACCTGAGTCCAAAGTAATTGTTTTAAAAAAGGAAACATTTTCAAAATACAATTACACATTCTTCTTTGATATGCTCAATGTTAAAAAAAGCCAAACGAAACAAAACCAAAACCATAACAAAAACAAAACCCTCCACCCAAAACCTACCCTTACATAACAAAGTTTGCTTTAGTCCAAAATACTGCTGAGTTTCAAAAGAAAGTCTTTATCGTAGACTGCACAGCTGCAAAAATATACATTAGTAACAACAAGATATTTTAGGACAGAAAAGTGCATTTGAAAATACAAATATATTCCCATTTTATACTTTTCTCAGTAAAAACATTTGAGAGAAACTGTGAAGTCAACAAAATAGCATACCCAACTCTGCTCTTTAAGGGGATCTTCAGTCAAAAACTTGACATAGAGCATATAGAAATATATTTAGTGCTTCACCCTAACCTTATCTTCCCAAAAGGTCTCTGGTGTTCCTGCAGATTGGCATGGATTAGGAAAGCAGTGAGAAGTCTTTATGCATAGTTCTCAGAGAAAATGTGCAATGATTTTTGTTTTTTTGCTCTCAGCCTTTCGTACAAAGGATGCTAAAACCCAGAGGAGAGAGTGATTTCAGTATTGCCTTGGGCCCTTTATTTAAGGCTCATACAGTTCTAAAGGCCCTATTTTGACAAGACAGAAGAATCAAGTGAAAAGAAAAGGTACAGGGAAGAAAAAAATGTGTCACAACAGTGGGGAGAGAGGGGGAGAGGCAGGGGCAGGGAGGCACCCAGGCACACAAAACATTCGAGGCTCAGGGGCCAGGGACTTGTTGCAACTCTGACTGTCAAGTGCTGCTTCTTTCCCCTTCTGTGCTCCCTTCCTTCTCAGCAACTCATGTGGCTTGCCTATTCTCCACCTAAGAACAATCTGAACATTGAGAATAGTTAAAACAGACAAAGCTGTAGCTTAAATATTACTTTAAAATTATTAGCTGGAGTGGACAGCCCAAAGATCATGGGCTACCACATCTGGGTTTGCAGTTCTGCAAGCAACGACTTTCTTTCCCACAGAAACTCTTCCCAATACCGAGAAGCTTTGCCTAAGCAAGAATTTAAGGACTCTACCTCATTACAAAATACTATATCCTGTTTCACTGTATACAATACAGTAGAACTGTCTGAAACACTGGTAGGCATCTTCCATCCCTCCTAAAAACCAAAGAGAAAAGCACATCCAAGGACATCCAAAGAATGTGAGGAAATCTAATGGATGGCACCGGGTTTGTCCGCATCAGCAGGGTTCCACCAAGTCCTGCTGTGCTGCTCCTGAAGCGTCTCAGGATTCAATTCCCTTCAGCCCAGACCCAGACAGCTCCCAGGAGCAGACACCTTCCTGTATTTGTGTATGAAAGCATCAGTCTTCCCCAGGCTAACAGCATAGACACCCTCTGGCACCAGAGACCCAAAATGTCTGCTGAGAACGGATTCTCCACCACCCTGTGCCAAGGAGGAAGAACTCCCATCCACACTGGGAGCAGGGGCTGCTCCGCTGTCGCCGTCAGCAGAGGCCTCAGCAGAGTCGCCTCCAGCACGCTTGGTCAAGCCATCCACACATCTGCGGAGTTCCTGGCTCAGCAGCAACACAAGAGTCCCTCCAACACGAAGCACTCTAGCAGTCACAGGAAAAAGAAAGGTTAGGTGTTGATCCTTCCTGGCATCCCTTTGCCTGTGCAGAACACAACACTGCTGACACTTCAGATGCCACCTGCACTCAATAAAACACCTGAGTGTGTCATGGCTCAACTTAGCGAGCTGCATCTCCACAAGGAATTTAAATCTCGTATCTTCATACCTCTTTCTAAATGGGAGAACAGGCCCTGTCCTGACTCCACAACATTTGTGATGCCAGCAGTCCTTTCTGCTGAGTTAGCAGGGAAGATGGACTCACTTTTTACCACCATCAAGCTTAGCGTTTTTGGAGATTGCAAAGGAACAGCCTCCCAGTGCAGCAAGGGCTTCTCAGGTTAGTAGGGTAATTCTGAAACTGGTGCTTCCTTTTGGAAACTTTAAAAGGTCTGCCCTTTCCCTGTTCCACTGATCCTTAATGGTTTTCAAACTCAGGAAGCAGAGGAAAATTAGCCATTGTTTATAATTATTTTTTCTAGGTGTATGTCCAAACATTACACTTGGCTTTGAAAGAGGGGAAAAAATACTGTCCTAACTAAGTTTGCAAGTAGTTTGACAGTTTTTCTGGGGGGGCTCTCATGGTAATGGTCCCTTCCTCATCTCCACCTTCCCAAGGGAATATTTTGCTTAGGATGGACCAATAGAGCAAATAAGGCCAGAAGACAAGCACAGTAAGATTGCCACACCATTCTGTGGAGCCACGCCACCTTCACCACCTTCTCACCACATTCCTGCATTGGGTAAGTGAGATCAACACCCACTGAAGACCAGTCCTAGAGAAAGAGCTTGTTTTCAGGCAAGAAGTAGAGAGGAAGATGGCTTGAACTGTCTGTTAGAAGAAGCCCACCTATTAGCTTGGCTCAACTCTGCCACAAAATTACATGGTGAGAGATGAATGGACACACCTAAAATCAGACCAGGCTGCTAGTGAGACATTCCTGGATGGCAAGGAAAACACATGCCACTTTTTCTAGCCTGAGATCCTTCCTGTCAAGGCTGGCTGGTCAAAGCTCAGCTGTGACCTCAAAAAGGAAAGCCTACGATTTTATACAAGTGGGCATCAAACTGAAAAAGGATTATAGCTTTATTTGCCTGGCCATGCTTTAACTTTGTCCAGATAGGCCTCTCCTCTTTCTCCTTTCTGCCACACTTTCGAGTGTGGCTCAGAAGTATTTCACCATCATGCCTTGCAAAGAGCATGTGTGACCATTCCTTGGCAGCCAGCACTGCCATCGGCACTCACAGCTGGCCAAACACAATACAACAGTTTCTAATGGACAAGCGAAGGGCTGAGACTTCCACAGCCTGCACAGGGTCACACTACAGAGCTGGAGAAAGTTTGGAATAAAGCAAATGTGAAGCAGACTGAATACTTAGATCACAAACCGTCATGACACTTACATCAAACCCCAAGCCTGTCAAAAGCTACACATACCTCTCCATTTCCTGGAGAATATCTGGTAGGATCTGAGCACCATTTGTGATCTTGAACTTCTTCCCAAATGGAATATCCGAAATAATGCTGTCAAAGCTTTCTGAAGGCAATGGCAATGCTGCAGAATAAAGGCAGGTCTTTATCTCTGACTGTCTGAAAAATGCACAGCAGCTATGTCCCCATTCCCCTTTCAACACCGTCTGCCAACTCTTCTTGGGTTATGCACCCAGACTCACAGCTCCTTCTGCAGTTGCCCTCACAAAAAACACTATGGAGCCATCACCCCTCTGCAGACTGGGAAGAGACAAACACAACAGCATCGCTTGGTTTGCTGATTCCCTGCTCCTGATGTTTGCCCCTGCAGCAAGACTCTCTACAGGGCACTACAGGGGTCCAAATTAACTGTGGTGTCTCAACACACAGTACATCTTAAACATGGAAATAATTTAGCAAAATACAATAGAAGAACCAAGTTTGTGAGCACTTAGTGCAAATGTTCAAGCGCATATGTATGAATGGCAAGGAACCACATCAAATTCCTCTCCATCCCCCTTTTCTCTTCCCAGGGATCTGGTTACAGCCAGAATCACTTGGATTCTGTCAGAGCTACTGTCTTTGAAGTGTTGCCTTAGTGTTCTGTATCCCAGCAAAGGTCAGTTCCCAGATGAAGATGCAGCACTGCACCTGTGGTGATGAAGGTCGGCCACATGCCAGGCTGAGACCCTTCCTGAGACCCTGTGCATCTCCCACCCCTCAGGGTGCTCAGAACTGACCAGACACAGCCCTGAGCAGACAACGGGATTAAAAAGACCTCCAATAGTCCCTCCCCACCTAAACTCTGCTGAAATTCTATGCCATGTCACCTACAGTCCTGCTCAAGACATGCAGAAATAACAGTGTTTGACCAGTGAAGAAGACACCATCTACTTGTTCAGTTTAGAAAACCTGACACCCAAGGTCAAACACAGCTTTTAAGTGAGAAATAAACCCACATTTTTATAAAAAAATAAATAATATTTCTTACCATTCCACTAAGAAATAAATACTGCAATGTAAAAAATATGCACACTTCATCACTCATGCACAGGGAAAAACAGGCAGCTTGCCTGTCATGTACTTCATATAGGGTAATTTAGCCTCATACTTTGAGGTCCAGAATAAGGTCATGAAATTATTCCTTCTCTGCAGACTAGCTTGTGAATTAAGGGCAAACAGATTCCCTCTTACAGGAGAAAGGCATCATCATCCAAAATACTCCTACTGCAAAACATGAACAACTCAGCTTCGCTAGATTAGTCTTCACCATTGCTCACCTGATAAATTTAAGTTGCAGGTTGCATTTTATTTGGATTTGTCCTGGCTGTGTTCCATTAAGATACAAAGAACTCTCACATGGTACATACTCTTTGTGGTATTCACACATGTACCATTAAGAGAGACAACTACTATCCACGCCAGACAATTACAATTTTTATTGTCTTCTTCTGACTTAATTCTTACCAAAGTTCTCAGGTGCAGGCAGTAGAGAGGAAGAAGAAATAATTATCTCTTCACTGGCACTACAGAGTCATCACCCAGTTATTTGCTGGGAGTTGGCACTACAACACACCACCTCCAGAGAACCTACATTTTCTGTACAGTCCTAGAAACACAGAAAAATTCACTTGGAAAGTCTAGAGACATACCTTTCACAGAAGCTTTAAGCAGTTCAATCTTATCCATTAAGCCTGCAGTTCTAATATTCCCATCTGCACCCTCTAACTGTGAATCACTTATATCAGCACCCCAGTAACAGGCTTCCTGTTCAGAGAGAAAGAGAAAAGTAATTTTGTTAATGCTTGGGTTATTTATTTTATAAACCCATCTCAGAATTGCCTTGTTGCACAGCCCTTGCAAGACAACCACCTTTCTGGGACATCTGCTATTGTTACACAGAGCAACTCACAATCCAGAGGATGGAGGAATGGAAGATGTGCTGTCTTCACTCCTTTAATGTTCTGGTCTGCTCAAGACACTTGAAATTACAGAAATATCAATAGCCTGTCCTAACAGATAGCTACAGCCAGCCCTACTGCCTCTAATGCTAATGACTGTCCCATCACATTGACTCTTCCAATCCGAGGATAAGCCCAGGAAGATTTACAAGTCCATGGTTG
The DNA here is from genome assembly GCA_022316685.1 of Progne subis subis. Classification (NCBI taxonomy): domain Eukaryota; kingdom Metazoa; phylum Chordata; class Aves; order Passeriformes; family Hirundinidae; genus Progne; species Progne subis. The sequence continues at coordinate 66,437 of JAKJHU010000737.1, forward strand.
CCTCACACAAACCCTGCAGTGTGACTCAATAGGGCCTTGCAGGACACATTCACTGGGGGGAACGATTCTACTAAAACGCTTTTAGCAGCTGCCAAGAAAGATTGGTTTGGTTTCACCTTTCCAGCAATGGACTTCAGCCTAACCGGTAGACAGAAAATCCTGTATCACTGTTGGAGTCCAGGGCATATGGAAAATCCCTCAAACTGCCCTGGAGGGTCTGAGACCCTGGCTGGGACCCCAGAAGAGCACTGCCTTTGACCTTAGTCCATGGGAAAAACTTCCAACACTTAGAGATGAATTAAAAACAATGAAGACTTGAAATAAATAGTAGCTTGCTTTGTGACAGGGTGAAAATTCATAGTTTTGGGTTTTTAGTATGGCGATAGATGAGAGCAAGATGGATGATTTTGGGCAGTGTCTCATCTTCTTCTATTCCATTTTCTGCTGTGACGGTGGCACAGAGACATTGGTAGAATGGGTTTGATGCATAAATTGCGTGTTTAGAATAGGTAGTGATTATTGGCACAAACCTGTAAATATAGTATGTTTTAAGAGTTAATTGGACTTGAACTTAAAAGACCTTGGAATTCTCTGGCTGGCATTCCTGCCAGCTGTGTTTTCCAGTGTGTTAAGCTAGGTGTTAGCAACATGCAGACCTTGAGATAAACTGACTAAACATCTCTAAAGACCAAAAAGCTACAAGTTCCGTTCATCTTTTAACCCTGGTACAGGACTTTGTGTGAGAGAAAACTCTCAACTCTCGCATATCACAACCACCAGTTTCTCTGCAAAGATCCAGCCAGCTGTGACTGGGATACTTACAGGCCACTCCTTGGCAGCCTCCAGTAGTATCATTCCTAGTCCACACATGGGATCCAGCACAAGGGCACCAGCCTAGAGAAACAGAGGTGTTACTGCATCCCAAGCAAGACAGACTCCTTACTCAGGACAAATCTTACAAAGGAATGTACATAATCCCACTGAATCCAGCACAGGTTAACAACAATCACTGGTAATCCCAGGCCAAACTTGCTTCTAAGGGACTATAGTAGAAAGCACCAAAAGCTTCACTACAGACAGCTCTGAGGTGACATTCAGGAGGAAACAGTACAAGTGTACTGCAGACAGATATCAGTACCAAATTAAGTCTGTGAAAAGAGATCACATTTCCTTGGAAAATAACATTTTTTTACTGGACAGGGAAAAAATCTTGCCACTTAGACATGTATCTGTACAAGGACTAACAGCTCTGCTGAGAAGCACCTGGAATTACAGTGGATACATGGCTGAACAGCAGGTGACAGCACGCTCTCATCTGTCCACATGCACTAGAAAATGGGGCATTAAAATCACCACACTCCTTCACAGTGTCCAGCTCCAGTCCCCAAGAGCAGCATCCCCCTCCCCTTCATTCAGGACTCCATTTCTTTGCAAGGAACATTCACTGACACTGATTTCAGCCAGAGATGCCATGGCCCATGCAACTGTTGACCGCAGTCCTGCTGTTTTGATATACTCTCTGTTTGCCAGTGGAAGCCTGTAGACAGCACAAAACAAAACAATTAACTAAAACAACAGAACCACTCAGAAAAGCTCGTGTAACATCAAAGAACAAATGAACTGGACAGATCTACTGAGAAACAGAGAAGTCTGTTTTTAACCATAACTCACTGCAAAGTCTGGTCTGTGTGTTCACTTAAAATCCAGGCAGATCACAAGACTGATTTGACAACCAGTGATTACCAAACCAAAAGATAAATACTCACGATTTACAAATCTTGCCTGTTCTGACAGTGCCATGACAAATCTGGTGGGGAGAATGCTTACCTGAAAAGAGGAATCCCCACCACAGACTGAATGTCATTAAGATGTACAAAGATCTAAAAGAGGAAAAAAAGAACAGCCCCAACATTTTAAAGTCTCAAACTGACATGACAATAAACCAGACGCAGATGCTTCTACAAACATCTGATCTCATTTTTTAAGAACAAAAATGCATACTATAAACAATAACAATTAATTGGAAGAAATCCAGCTAGATAATCTGAATGCCACTTTAAAGATGATTTCATGGTTAAGCAAGCTGAAGGGGATTTTGTCAGCCAGGAATCCACCAGCAAGCACTTGAATTTATAAGGGGGCCTATTTTTCCTTAACACAGTATGGGAATTTTTAGTTATAAAACCATTTACTACAAGTGGGAGGATATTATTCACTGTATACTAGCAACAAAATAAATATATAAACACCAACCAACAACAACAACAACAAAACAACAAACCTGGAACAAACAACAACAAACAACCCCACCATTACCCCCACTAGTACCACTAAGGGACAATTCAGTTAGAATTGTTAAGAAGGTATAAAGTATAAGTAATCCTTCCAGAAATGTAGGTGGCTAAAAGAAATTTTTCTGCTGTCCCATAGAGAGCACCCCAAAAGAAGACCGAGTTCCCCAGCAGGTCCTGCATGACTGCAATCCCTGCCCCCAGAAAGCACAAAGAGAAACATGATGCTATTGAAAAATCCCAGTCCTCAGCACCTGAACAGTTTCAGAGCAAAAATCTGGGCAAGAACAGGAGGTCCATATGAGCCCCAACAAAGCTGTACATATTGCTCAGTGTGGGAAAACCAGTGCCAGTAAATTAAGTCAAGAGTTTCTACAGGTCTCAGATCTCTCAGCATCAGTGCTGAGAGCAGCCTGCACAATCCAAGCGCAGGGATGGAGAAGCAGCTTGTCAAGAGCAAGGAGCCCTCTGGAAGGTCTCCAGGCAGCTGCACCAGCAAGGGTGCACTTAATCGAGCTGTTTGTCACAGACAAGGCCTGGAGGAGGCTCTTCCACAAATGGCATTCTCAAGTCCAGCTCCTTGAGAACACGCCCTTGCTGCTTGTTCATTTCCCCTTCGGAGGTCACAGATGCCCCATGGCTCAGGTGATTTCCATTTTCACAGAGAGGCCAGCAGCCTGTAAGGGTGCTGGATTCTGAAACACCTTCCCTGTGGATCCTTCCCCTCCCATGCAGGCTCATGCAGCCAGGCTGGTGTTTATTCCAGAGCTCTGGAAAGCACACACATGCACAAGGGACACATGCGTGCTTTGCTCAGTGCTACCAGCTGATTTCCAGGTAAATTCAGCGGCAGAAAGACCAGCAGGGAGAGGCCATGGTCCCGTGCACAAAGGGAGCAGAGAACAAAACAAAATGTGTCAGGGGTGATTCTGGAAGCATCAACAGGCAGACAAGTACCACTACCTCCAGGTCAGGGTCCCGCAGATCAGCACGCCACCCGTACTGCTTCGCAAGCGTGATACCAATGGCTCTTCCGATCTCCTACAAGGGGGAAGAACAGTCATAGGCAATAAAAAAACCCACAGAATTTGGAAAACTGCATATCACAGCCTTGGATGTGCAATCCTCAGAAATTCCCAAGAAAAGAAAGACTCTATGCCTACGAGAACAATTCACGAAATTCACTCCAGAAGAGGTACAACAGGACAGAGCAGGTGAGTGAGGGGCAAAGCAAACACACCACATGGCAAACAACCAATGCTCAACTGGAGCAAGAGAGGCTGAAGTTCAAGTCCTGACCAAGTGACAAGAAGATATTCACTTGAATTTGATTTGATCCTTGTGGGTCCTTTCCAACTCAGAATATTCTGTGATTGGCACAGTTTTGGAATTCTTAATCACATGCACAAAATACTTCCAATGGCTCTATGACAGATTACCCAACAGAAAACCTGCAAATGTACAACTACAACTTATAATTTTAATGCCTTCATTACATATAGAAAGCTCTGATTACCTTCAGAGCCTAAGTTCAAACATAGCACAAATTTAGGTAAACACCCTTGCAGGGAGGCTTGCGTCTCCTCTCACCAAGATACCAGCTTTAGTAGGAAAAAAATCTAAGCTACTTTTACCTTCAAGTAAGAGAAACCTGCACAGATGGGAAGAGGGCTGGATGGAACAGACCCCTGGAGGTCTGCATGCCACTCACTATTCCTTTCCAAGGACCAAGCTCTGCTTCCCCCAAGACGACTCCTAGGGCAGCATCCCTGAAGAACAAATTCTTCCCAATACCCAACCAGAAGCTGCAAGTTCTGGCTTTTACCCCTTCTTCGAGACTGCCTGCCACAACTGAGAGGAGTCTGGCTCCACACTCCTTGCAATGGCACTTTAAGTAGCTGTAAACTTACCTAATCACTTCTCAGCTTCCACAGGCCCAGAAACTTCAAACTCTTACCTTTGCTTATCCTCAATAAAAGTTACTGATTTGAAAAGCAGTAAGAGTAATAGTGCACAGAAATTAAAAACAGCATTTGTATTTCCACTTGTTTAAGATGAATGCAGGTTAAGGGCTTTTTGAGAAATTACAGAAAAACCTTACATTAGTTTATTATTCCAGAACAACCACAACTGAAATGACAAACTACACATCTCTGTTCACCTTTGCTGAATTCTTTTAAAACACAGATACTTCAGCATACCTGTGAAGTAAGTATTTTGGCAATCGCTCCACTACAACGACAAGACACTCTGAAACTGAAGCTAAGCTTCTCATTCACAGTAGGATTCTCTCCACTGCCTTTGGAAGGGAATTCTGAGGAAATCTTGCTCTCAATCCAGCACTCCTGATTGCTTGTTCTCTCTGGTGCCACATAGGTCTCTCCAGCTTCCACCTGACATTCCTCAGCCACAACTGCTCTTACTTGTTCCATTTTCTGCCTTTTACTTGCAGTATTTGTCTCTTCTTCTGACCGTCTCTTCAGAGCCAATGTGTTTTCTTGAGAGACATCATCTGTTTCCCCCTCATGTCCATGAAGCTTTCTCCAAACAGAGATAATATCCAGCCAGTATTTTGGTTCCTCAATGACAAGGCTTTTAATCTCATGAAGCATTTTCCCTGGAAGAAAAAAGCAAAGCAGTTTTCAGTATAGTACTTCAGCCTCGGCATTTCATTTCCCTATAGACTGAGAACAGCTGTAAAGCAACTGTGTTCAGATTTCATTGTGTGTGAATCCAGAAACCAGCAGCTGGCACCACAGGCACAGCTGAGCTCTCAGCAGTCATGTACCCACCAGAAGCCCTCTTATTACAAGCTCTGCACAATCAGGACTAAACCATGCTAGGGTTGAATTCTGCAAAAGAATGCAGCAGCTGCAGAAAACCAGACCACCTATGAAAGTCATTCTCAGGGACAGAGGACCAGCCTACCATGCCAAACTCCCCAGAAAGCACTTGGCCCAGGATTAAAAGATGCAGGACACTTTCCAGAATTGAAAGACAGATACAAACATGAATTACTTTAAGTCATCTCAGGCAAAGACAAGTTTATTCTTTCAGAAAGAAAATGTCTGCTTCCCATTCATCACTCCGCCTTCAACCCTGCAACACCCATGCATGGGCAGTCCTAAGCTTAGCTACAAGAGAGGCATGAGGAACAGAGGCCAATTCAATACCTCAAGGAAAAAGTCCTTCTAGTTACCACGTAAAAATTTAGAATCATGATCAAATTTCATCCTCAAAGCTGAAGTTAATCTCGCAAATAAAAACCCACCAGTAGACAGGTATCAATCCATCTAACTTGAAATTCTCATTCCAACATGACAGGGAGGATGACCCAAGCAGCTGAGACTTAAGAAGGAAATTGTGTACGTAACAGTAAATTCACACAAGATAAAGGTCAGGATTCACTTTGTTTAACAGAAAATAAGACTTATTGTTCAAATAAACACAAGAGATCCAAAACTGAATTTCGATTTTTAGGTGGGGTGTTCTCTTTTTTGGGACTGGACAAGGGGAGAGAGTCTCAAAAATACACAAATACATTCAGCAGAATACAGGCTGGAAGGTAGCTATTGAAAACAATTTCAAAGCCCTTTTCAGGTTAAAAAAATGTTGAAATCACACGTGGGTGAAAGACACTTCAGATTCGATTACTGTCAATTAGGACTACAGCCACTAATAAAAAAACCCCTCAAATTTCATAACCAGGACTCAAACGAGGTTTCCCGTTCCCGCGCAGCCCGTGTCCCGGGCCGTACCTCTGTTCCCGGACACCGGTAGCGGGCTGTGCTTCTTCAGCAGCAGGAACAGGCGCTCCCCCGACCGCAGCTTCCGCAGCTCGCCCGCCACCGCCGCCGCCCTGAAGAACACTTTTCCCGAGACGCAGTCCACCTCCGGGGAGAACACCCGTCGGACCCGGGCGGGCGGCTTCGGGTGAACCCCTCCCGCAGCCCCGCGGGCAGCGCAGGCCCAGCTCCGCACGGGGGGCGGTCCCGCACTGCGGAGGCCCCTCCGACCCCGACCCCGCAGCCCCCCGCGCGGGTGGCGGCACAGCCCAGGCCGTGCTCGCCGGGCTCCGGTGCGGGCAGCGCACGCGGCCGCTCCGGCTCCCGGCTCACCCGGACCGGAGCGCCCGCGTGGGCACCGGCTCCGGCTCCCCGCTCACCCGGACCGGAGCGCCCGCGTGGGCACCGGCTCCGGCTCCCCGGCTCACCCGGACCGGAGCGCCCGCGTGGGCACCGGCTCCGGCTCCCGGCTCACCCGGACCGGAGCGCCCGCGTGGGCACCGGCTCCGGCTCCCCGCTCACCCGGACCGGAGCGCCCGCGTGGGCACCGGCTCCGGCTCCCGGCTCACCCGGACCGGAGCGCCCGCGTGGGCACCGGCTCCGGCTCCCGGCTCACCCGGACCGGAGCGCCCGCGTGGGCACCGGCTCCGGCTCCCCGCTCACCCGGACCGGAGCGCCCGCGTGGGCACCGGCTCCGGCTCCCCGCTCACCCGGACCGGAGCGCCCGCGTGGGCACCGGCTCCGGCTCCCGGCTCACCCGGACCGGAGCGCCCGCGTGGGCACCGGCTCCGGCTCCCCGCTCACCCGGACCGGAGCGCCCGCGTGGGCGCCGGCTCCGGCTCCCCGCTCACCTCCGTGGCACCGAGCCGGGCCCGCACCTCCCGCGCCAGGAAGGGCTCCAGCCCGCGGCCCGCCGTGCAGAAGAACCGCCCGGGCTCCGCCGACGACATCTTGGCGAGGCGGAGCCTCCTCGGGGGCGGTGCCCAGCAGCGGATCGGCAGGCGGGAACGGGATTTAAAAGCGCCTGGTGTTTGTATTGTTTCCTGTGTTGTATTTTATTTAGCCTTCGGCTACCCAACCGGTATGTGCTGTTTGTGCAGGACAAACGCATTTTCCGTACGGAAATGCACAAGATACTTGTCACCAACTGTTCAGCAGGGCGGGCTCAGGCATTTGCAATTGCTTTATTCTCTGTACAATTAGTCCTGTGTAGTGATCATTGTATATAAATAATACAGATACATACAATATAGTACACACGATTGTTTTCATTGTAAATTTATAATTTCCTTTCCTATTCTATAGAAACACTTCGGTAGGAAGTTACAACTGTTTTGGCATGACCTGCAACTTCAGAGGAAAAAAGACAGGCCAGTAGATTTATTCAGAGCTCTAAATTCACTATGTAGTAAATTACACAAGACAGATACCAGCCAGCAGAATACCGACGATCTGAATTCAGTACAGCAGTGATTTTTCCTCCAAGGAAAAAAAGAAAAATCTTGCAAAAAAGAAAAGCTAGGAGTTATGTTATGTTTGTAAGACAAAATGCCTATGTTACCTTTTCTTCAAATGTTTGTGAACAATAGGTTTATGACTTTAGGCAAAGAAAATAAAGTTCTTGAGTTGGTCTTTGCACCCTTCACCCATAAACAGCATTGCAGAGGTGCAAGGACCTCAGCAAACACCTGCATTCCATGCTTAAAAGCTTAAGCATGCATTTTGTAGAGTTTTATGTATGGTACATACTCTGTTTATTAAGGCTACTGTGCAAAAAAGATTCTCAGCCACTGACAGTGTTTCTGTAATTCTCTAAAAACTATTAGTACCATTCATAAAGTTTAGCAGGCCTGTGTGAGATTACTGGAAAAAAAAAAAGTCATCCTTGTAGTTCACCCTCAATGCTGTACACAGGCCCTGCACAGGCCACTGACAAATCAGAGAACACTGGCAGCAGCCTGCATGGCCAACAAAGTGTTGAGAAACATGAGCTAATATGCATTGTGGTTTCCTTCAAAATATATAAACATTTTTATATGGCCAATGCTTGGTACAGGTGCATCTGACAGTGCAAACACAAATACATGAGGCACAGTCATTCAGGCCAGATCTATTTTTATTTATCTTGCAATCACTGTCTTCATTTCTGTTGTCAGATAAATGCTACAGCTACAGCTTGTCAGCCTGTAAGAAGAATAAAATCAGAACACTTTTGGAGCTTTTTCAGTATCAGACCCCTGTAATTTCCCTATAATTTAGGTTTTGATCTTCCACTTCTGAAACTGCTTAAATTATTTTATTCTTCCTGCTTCAAGATTTGAGACTCTATTATAGGAAACAGTTAAAATTGTATAGTGTATATTGAAACAATAACTATCAATGTCTGAATATTTTAACATTGTCTGAAATTTTAATAAAGACTGTCAGGAAAATAGTTATTACTATTCAGGATCTTAAAAATAAAACAAACCTGAATGCAAAACTGTTCGAATAGTGAAATTAAGCTTTCTCTTCCAGGTAACTATGATGACATTTACATGGCAATATGGATTTAAGTGACAAACTGTAGGGGATACAGCTTTTCAACTGGTAATTCTTCAGACATTTCAGATACTCCACCTGGAATGTATTTGCTTTTTCAGGGTTTGAGTCATATATCCTGAGTAAATGAAAAAAGAAAAAATGCTGGTTTGCATAAACTGACAGTTAACAGAAATGTAGACTAGGTGAAGAAACTGGGAGGGTTTCCCTACTAGAGTAAAATTAAGCATCAATAAGTTATAAAAACAGTATATTTGAGGTTAGTATCCACGGTTTTGCTGCTTATCTTGCAATACAAAATGGTATTCCTTTACAGTTCCTATGCCATTGCATATACTAAAAAGCTAGCCACTGGTATTTACCTCACTTAATCTCCTGAAAAATGTGACATTACAGTTGACACAAAGCAGTGGAGCAAGAGCAGTGTTTCAGCCTTCAAACTTATAAAGTATAAGAAATTTCAGAGTCCTAAGATTATTTGATCAGACTGTGATGCACTATTTGTATGTCATGCTGAATAGAGTTTATACATACTGTTTCAAGTAGTAGTTCACCTCCCTCCAGTTCAGGACCATTTTTTAAACACTACCATAACAATATTAAGTGAAGAGTGAAAAACCAAAAATTTGAACAACCCGGAAAACACAATAGGTTAAAATTTCTTCTCTAAATAAAATTTAAACATCAAATTAATAAAGAATTAGAACCTTGAGCAGAAGCTCATACAATGCAAGGGTTCTTCTCATCACCACCATCCACAGGACAGCACTACATGCAGAGGGCCCTCGCAAGAGTCAAGAGCTGGCAGTTTGTCTAAATCATATTTTAATCAGATTTAAGTGCTCAAGTCACTGGTAAGACTTGGACTTGGGTAGAGGTGAAAACTGAACCTGTAGTCTCAGAAGCAGCACTCCACCAACCTCACTAGTTGGGCTGCCAGTCAGATGGCCTTGCCCCATCTTGGTACCCATCATGCCAAAAGGCTGACGAACCACACTGCACAGCAGTAATTGTCACAACCAAGACCTGAACTTTGGCATCTGCTGGTTAGTGCACACACACAACTTTATGTCTCTTTGAGCAGGATAAAGCAGATAAATGTATCACATTAGACATAAACAATACAGCCTAAAGTAATTAGTGAGTCCCTTGAGAAATCCTAAATGAACATTTAAAACTCAACTGAATGCAATTTCTTTAAAATCTTAAGCTGAGAGAAATAAGCCTCTTTGTAAGAGTCAGAATTCATCATTATATAAAAGAAACTTCCACACAAAATGATTGATGTCAGTGACGGAAGCATACATCAGCAAACCAAATCCCTGCATGACCAAAGATGCCAGTTCACTAATGTGAAAAACGCCAATCACCTGTTTTTAAAATTTTGAACGTTTAATAGTAAATAAGATAGTTATAAAAAATAGAATTAGAGTAAAAAACTGAACAATTAGGGTTAGGACAAGACGAGACAATAAAAACAAAGTTACAGACGTCTGGGTGCCTCCCCGAGCAAAAAAGCTCCGGAGAAGGACCCCCATTAACAAAGGATTATCTCTTAAAAGCAATAGCCTGTTGAATATTCATACATTTCATACATGATGCATAAATTCCATTCAAACAAAGAATTCACTCTGGTTAGTGTCACTTTTTTCCTTTAATCTCTATGGCATCTTCAGGGCTGAGCAAGGCAGGAGAAGTTGGTCTTTTCTGATAAACAAGTAGTAAATTCCTTTTTCTCTGAAGGATTTACATTTTCCTGTGGTTGGTACATAAAAACTACATTTTAACTACAAAACTACATTTACCATACTATCAAAATATTAATACAACATTAACAATTAATACAACATAATACATATAGTAAATATCTTGCGTAGAGCCATATAATATGCACTTTTCACAACTAATAAAACTGAAGTCATATCTCAAAAAAAACATTTACAGCCATACAAATCCATGACACTAAATCCATGTTCATAATATTCTCATTAAAAAAACCAAACAGAAACAAGCAAACAAACAAAAAAAAAACCACCAAAAAAAAAAAAAAGCAACTACCAAAAAATACTCAAAGTATCTGGTGAATGCATTCAATTTATCAATTTTGATATCAACCATCTAATGCAGACAAGGATCAGGCTTCAAAAATCATTTTCTCTACCTGCTATAAAACACAAAGAAAAAAAAGCAAAGCTCTAGAGAACACGACTGAAAAGTGTCATATTAAATAAACTTTAGCCTCATCAGGAAAGTTGGAATTGGGTGGGGCTAGGGAGGAAGAATCAAAATCGGGGGGGAAAAAACCTCCAAGAAGCATCATTTAACCTCAGAATGGTTTAGCTTGGAACGGACCTTAAAACTCGTCCAGTCCCATCATCACCCTGCCAAGGGAGGGACACCTTCCACTACGCCAGGTTGCTCCAAGCCCCGTCCAACCTGGCCATGGACACCGCCAGGGATGGGGCAGCCACAGCTTCTCTGGGCAACCAGTGCCAGGGCCTCACCACCCTCAGAGGGAAGAATTTCTCCCCAGGATCCCACCTAACTCTGCGCTCCAGCAGCGGGAAGCCGTTCCGGTTGCGCTGTCCCTGCAGGGCGGGTCCCAAGCCCCGCTCCGGCTCTCCTGGCAGGAACTCCTCCCGCCCCCGCTCCCGCCGCGCCCTCAGCGCCCGCCCTCACTGCGCCGCCCGCCCGGCCTCACGGCGGGGCCCCAGCGGCGGTGTGCGCATGCGCGTGCGCGGGGCCGTTTCCATGGCAGCGGGAGCCAACAGGGGGGTGCCGCCATGAGCCCGCCCGAGGTGGAGCCGCTCGTGTGCCGCAAATACGAGATCAAGAGGCGCCTGGGCAAGGGCGTGAGTCTCTGGCGGGGGGTGGCCTATGGGAGATGGGCTGGCCGTGAGAGCTGGGGTGGCCGTGGGAGCTGGGAGGGCGCATGAGAGCTCGCGGGGCCCGTGTGGAGTCCAAGGCGCCGCGAGAACTCCAGGCGGCCCGAGGGAGCTGAGGGGGTGTTTGGGAGTTCAGGCGCCCGTGGGAGGTCTGCCTGTTGTTCAGGGCCCGGTGGAAGCTCCGGGTGACCCAGAGGGCGTCCGGGGGACTGTAAGAACTCAAAAGTAAATAGTAAAATGGATCTGAGTCTCAAAGTACATTCTCTCTGTACCTGCCAAATCCTTCTACACTTACAGTAATGCCATCACTTCCGGTCATGCTGCATCAAGTCACATCTTCTCCATAAAATGTATTTTTCTACATGAGCCAGTGGTAGTTTCTAAGATATGTCTCCCCAGACAGTCTTTAAACCCTCCCGATTTATCTGCTTTTCTATTCTGGCAGCTCTTTGCTATCGTTTAGTTGTGTTGTTAGAAGTATTTAAGAATTTCCCTCATTATGTTCACAGAGTCAAGGAATCATTGAGGTGGAAAAGCCCTCTGAGCCCAACCACTCTCCCAGCACTGCCAAAGCCATCACTAATCCATGTCTCCAAGTGCCACATCCACGTGGCTGTTAAATCTCCGCAGGGATGGGGACTCCACGCCTGCCCTGACGCAGTCTGTATCAGGGCTGCACAGCCCTTTGCAGAAGAGTTTTTTCCAATATCCTAAACCTCCCCTGGCACAACTTGAGGCTGTTTCCCAAATGCCAGCAGGGCATTATTGTAGCACTTACCTGAGGTACTTGTACAACTGTTTGTACTGCCTGATGCATGGCAAAGGTAATAATCCCATGCTCCAGGACCACACGTTACTGGGAAACCTGCCTTGATGTTCTTACATGAGTGTTTAGCCACTACAATAATACATTGCAGGTCTTTTGCTTTGTATAAGTATTTAAACATTAAATGGGCATTTCTGAATGGGATGTGATCCCTTTGTGCAAAGGTAAAGCAGCTCCTAGACTGTGAAAAGTCAAGATTCAAATCTGTGGCCTTAAAAAAAAAAAAAAAAAGTGGATCTGTACCACAGGTGAGACTGAGTAATCATTTGCAAGTATCACAGTCATCCAGAATAGGGAAAACTCAGGTAGAAGTTCCCATTCTCTTAACAGATAGCACAGCTTTTAATTGAAAAAAAAAGAAAGATTTTGTGTTGGACCTGACAGTGCTGTGTTAGTGGTTAGACCCAGTGCTCTTGGAGGGCTTTTCCAACCTCAGCAATTCTGGGATGCTGTCACTACAGACTTTGGTAAAAAGTCTCTCTCCATCCTTCTTACTGACCCCCCTTCAGTTTTGAAGGACCACAGTAGGTTCTCCTCGGAGCCATCTCTTCTCCAGACTGAACACCCGCAGCTGTCTCAGCCTGGCTCCAGAGCAGAGGGCCTCCAGCCCTCAGAGCATTTCCATCGCCCTTCTCTGCACCTCCTCAGACTAGTCTGTGTCTTTCTTGTACTGAGTAGCTCCAAGCTGGATGCAGTGCTCCGTGTGGGAATCTCACCAAAGTCAAGTGCAGAGGAAGAAATATCTCTCCTGACCTGCCAGCCACACCATGACTGGTAAAAGCCAGGTGCCTTTGGCATCCTGCCACCTGGGCACACCTGGGCTCATGTCCAGCCCCTGTCACCAGCACTGCCAGGTCCTTCTCCAGCTTTCCAGTCACTCTGCCCCAAACCTGGCATGTTTCATGGGGTTATTGTGACCCAAGAGCAAGACCTTGGCCTTGTTGACCCTTGCACTGTCAGCCTCGGCCCATCGATCCCATCCCATCGATGCAGCCTTTCCAGGTCACACTGTCCCAGAGGGAGATCAGGTTGGTCAGGCAGGACCTGCCTGTCACAACCTCGAACCAGCTGGGCCTGATCCCCTGGTTGTCCTTCTTCTGATGCATCCCAGGACACGGCTGTCTGGGTTGCTAGTGCATGTTGTCAGCTCATTTCCAGGTTTTCGTCCACCAGCACTCCCAACTCCTTCTCAGGGCTGCTCTCCATACACAGTCCTGGAATGACAGAATAGTCTGGGTTGGAAGAGACTTTAAAGCCTGCTCATTCCCACCCCCTGCCATGGGCATAGACACCTTACACTAGACCTGGTTGCTCCAAGCCCAATCCAACCTGGCCTTGGACACCTCCAGCAATAGGGCAGACACAGCTTCTTGGGGCAACTGGTGCTGGGGTCTCAGCGCCCTCCCAGGGAAAGATTTATTCCCATATCCCATCAAAACCCTGCCCTCTGGCAGTGGGAAGCCCTTCCAGCTTGTGTTGTCACTGTAGGCCTTGTCCAAAGTCCCTCTGGAGCTCTCCTGGAGCCCTTTCAGGCACTGGAAGGAGCTCTAAAATCTCCCTGCAGCCTTCTCTACTCCAAGCCAAACAACCCCAGCTTCCTCAGTTTGCCTCCTTAGTGGAGTGGCTCCTTGGCCTAATCTCTGTCTTCCATGTAGCTTCCATCACCTCTGCTTCCAGTCCGTTGCTGAACACATCCTGGTTCCGCTGCAGGCCTGAGCTGTGTGCAGACTGTCAGCACACTGCTCACCTGTCTGTGCTTCTCTGCAGGCCTATGGCATCGTCTGGAAAGCAACTGACCGCAAGACAGGAGAAACTGTTGCTATTAAAAAGATTTTTGATGCTTTCCGGAACAGAACAGATGCTCAGGTGAGAAATTATTGTCCTGATATAATCTGAGATGGGGTGGGATTCCATAAGTATTTTCAGCTCTTTTGTCTCTGAAAGATGATAATTATGCATGCAACAATTCAGTCTGCAGCTATATGGGGATAAAAACAAGTGATAAATATCAAGCTTTGTGTATCATAGCATGTACAAAGGAGGAATGGATTTAACCCTGTCATTCAGCTGCATTTCTGTTGTGCCATTCTCTTGAGGTGAAAATAAACTGTTTTTTTCTTTATTTCTAGAGAACATTTCGAGAGATTATGTTCCTGCAGGTAATGTCCATATTCCCCATCTTCTCTGAGTTTTTATTATCTCTGACTGTCTAAGTATTTTCTTCCCATTGTTTTCCAAAATTCAGTGGTCATCGATTACTGTTGGTAACTCTTTAATTTCTTTTCTGCACCATCTTGGCAAAGAGCCTTTCAGGGTGAACCCACCTGAATGAAACACTCCATTTGAGTGTGTTTTTACTCTTTCCTACTCTTTCTTTATTTTTAGCAATGTGTCTGCTGCAGCATAAGCACATCAGCACTTTCTGTCACTTTTTGCTTCTTTGTGGGTAGAAACTGTTTCTCTTACATTTCAATTGCCATGATTGGAGGAGGAGCTGGAGTGGGAGAGGGATTTATACTCCAAAATTGTTTTCCTCCATCATGCTGTAAGCAATTTAATCACATAAAATAATTGAAACAAAAGAAAAAGGGAAGTTCTGCAAGGAATAACTTGAGACTACTCTTGTTTTGATATAACTGACCTTAACAGTGGCATTCCAGTTATCTGTCTACTCCTCCTCAGACCTACCATGTAGAAACATCAATATTTTGGAGTAATGTTGTAATAACTTGTGATTTTCTAAGGACACAAGTGAGGCAGGGCTCATGGAAGAGGTATTTCCTAAGACTGCCAAGTTTAAGTAGGAAAGAGATGATTTATTTTTACTTTTTAGTCATTCTTGAAGGATGAAATAGAAGCTGTAAACTTTAAAGATAAAAATATAAACAATTCCTTAGAAGTTAATTACCTGTAAGTTAGATCATCTCTGAAAGTGCAGCACTTCTAGAATGGTTGGCTGGAGGAGGAGCAGGGGAAAAAAGGATATTTCTTCTGAAGGAAAGAAGGAGTCACTTGGCAGTGGAAGGCAGGGAGAGGGAAGTGAATGTGCTATTCAGACTATAGTTCCATAACTTTTGGTGCTCAGTAGACATTAAGAATTTTAGTTTCCCCTCCTATTTTGAACTGCTTTCTCGAGGTTCAAAACTGAGGACTCAGAAAGGAAAAGATGTGAAAAATACTCTGTTATTCATAACTGCATGTTACTCTTAATTTGTCTGTGCATAATAATTTTTTGTTCAGTCTTGATGTTTATCAGAAGGTCATTTGATGGACTAGGTTATTGCTTTATGTTATGTATCTCAGTTATTCTAATTGAGAAGTTGCTGTAGAGTCTGAGGTATGAATGATTCTGATGCTCTGGTCGTTGCTTGCAGATTTTGTGTTTGCTGTTCAGTGTAGTTGTAGATCTACAGGTGTATTTTAGGCCAATTTTAGAATGTCATTTTGGTAAGAATGTTGGTAGCATTATTATTCTTTAAGAAAAGATTAATAGAACTGGCCCTGACAAGATTTTTTTAGTACAGATTTTTTTAGTGTTTTTTTTAGTACAAATTGAAATTTTTTCATGACTTTCTGTTATCAGTTCCAGGGCAAGGCAGTGGAATTTTCCTTCTTAAACAGCACTCAAGTAATACTGTCAAGATTTAGCTGCATGTCTAGAACAATGTCCCCTTTTGGCTTAAAACCTTCTTTAGATCATTTGGATGGGCATTGTGACTATTCTCAGAATGAAAACAAAGTGTGTGATGGCCTGGCTGTGTGTCACTACTTTGGGAGTGTGTTTTCACAGGTTGCTGCAGGTGAATGTGCTGTTTTGTGAACTTTGCTAGATGTTACACGTTATAAAATGTTGGAGTATTATGAAGTGTTTACGGTGTGCCCAGCTGCACAGAAGTGGGGAATAAAAGCTGTTAAAGCTGGGGATGAACTTAATGATCCCGTGAGGATTGTCAGTCTGCAAAGATGTGAGGATGGACTCCACACCTGCAGTGGGATACCTGTGTTCAGGTATCTCTGTGTGCTGTCAGATGTCCATGAAGTCAGTGTCTGAGCCAGCCCTCAGATCAACATTTTCGGATTGTTTGGGTTTCTAACTATGAATGTTGATGGCAACTATGATCTGTTTTCATGCCACAATAATTCTTTGGTTCAGTAGGAAATGTGAGGTGCTTAAAGGGGACTGGATTTTATTATAAATGCTATAGAGGGAGTGTTAGAACTAATGTCTCATTCAACAGAGATTTTTTTTTTTTTTTTTATTAACTGACTGATTTCCTACTATGGAACAAACTTAAATCCTTTTTTTAGAGTTTATTTCAGAAGAAGCCTAAAGGAGGAAATAACATGTTTATGTTTGTTCTAGACAGTAATACAAACTGAAATAGGTTATTGTCCCTTTTTATGATTCACAAGCAAAACATGATTTTGACAGCTGGGTCTCTTCCCTGTGCAGGAATTTGGAGAACATCCAAATATCGTCAAGTTGCTCAATGTTATCCAAGCAGAGAATGACAAGGACATCTACCTCATCTTCGAGTCCATGGGTGAGACTCAGCATTGCAGCAGCCATTCAAACACAGCCTCTCTTAGGAGTTATCCTTGTTATCATTTTGATGGTGGTGTGGTGGTGATATACACGAATGTTCATGATACTACTGATATTTACTGATGTAAATATATTACTGGTATATTACAGAGACAGATTTACATGCTGTGATTAAGAAGGGGAATTTGCTGAAAGACATCCACAAGTGTTACATTCTCTATCAACTCCTGAAGGCAACTAAATTCATCCACTCAGGGAATGTTATTCACAGGGATCAGAAGGTATATTTTGATCATGGTCTGTATCCTTCACTCCAGTTTTCTGTTGAACACTAAATGAAATCACAGTTTGGTTTGGGATGGAAGGGACTTTCAAAGCCCATCCATTCCCACCCCCTGCCATTGACAGCGCCACTTTCCCCTATCCCAGGTTGCTCCAAGCCCTGTCCAACCTGGCCATGGGCACTGCCAGGGATGGGGCAGCCACAGCTTCTCTGGGCAACCAGTGCCAGGGCCTCACCACCCTCAGAGGGAAGAGTTCCTTCCCAATATCCCATCTAACCCTGCCCTCTGGCAGTGGGAAGCCATTCCTGGTTGTGCTCTCTAGGCCTGTGTTCAAAGTCCCTCTCAAGTTCTCGTGGCACCCCTTTGGGCACAGGAAGGGGCTCTAAGATCTCCCCTGGAACCTTTTCTCCAGGATGAATACCCCCAGCTGTTCCAGCCTGTCTCCATAGTAAAAGTATGAAGAAATATACAAGTATGAGACTAGTAAAAGAACCTTGATAATTATCTTCTGCTATTCAGAGAGTAAAAGGCTAATTCATTCCACTGTGTTCAATCCAGCCGTCCAATGTCCTGCTGGATGCACAGTGCTGTGTGAAGCTGTGTGACTTTGGCCTGGCCCGTTCCCTGTGCCAGCTGAGCGAGGACCAGCCCAGCCCTGCGCTCACTGAGTACGTGGCCACGCGCTGGTACCGCGCCCCCGAGATCCTGCTGGCTTCTCGCAAGTGAGTGAAGGGATGGAGGCCTGGCACTTCTCCACCACTTGCAAAATTTTTTGTCTGAAAGTCTTCAGTCTTTTAATTTTCAGTGTTACCAGACGCAGCGTCATGTCAGCATTCTGTTTTCTCAGTATACAATTAAACTTCTGTGACATAAAAACTTCTTATGAACATGTACATATTCTTCCTGTGTTCTTAGTGTCAATGTACATACGTGAGCAGCTCATCTGTTTGCCACCCTTTCTCCCACCAGACTTATTTCCTCTCCCTTAAACCCACAGCTTTACAAAATATGCTTGAGAACATATGTCCTCTTTTCCAAATTGAAGCAGTGCTTTTTGATAAACCGTCACAAAACATTTCCTAATCAAATGTTAAACCAGCAGCCTGTTAGTCAGGCTTAGTCCTTTTTTTTTAAAATTAAATATGAAAAAACAGAGAAGTAAATAAATAGAAGCGGGGTAGCATCCCAGATTTTAAATGGGGCTGTTTTGCAAACATCCTTATGTTTGTCCTATGTTTATATGATGTCCTATGCCCACTGTTTGGCATTTACTTTGCTTAAAAATATAATTCTTGAGTAATTGTGATTACTTGGTATGTGCATTATGACCAGAGTCAATTGTTTCCAAAGAACAATGTGTATGTTCATTATTGGTCATATGAAAAGGATATAATACCTTGTTCTGGCATTACCTTTAATGTATTACCTTGTTCCTGCATTTCTCTGTAATGTATTTCCTTTTATGCTTTCTTAGACTAGACTTTGAGTAGGATAAATCTCCTTTCTATTTCATGCTTACCAGTCTCATGATTCTCAAATGTTATTCAATTTATAGTTCAAACCTGTGAGCATTTATGTTTGAGAAGTCACCAAGCATGCTTTCTAGCAATCAAATCAATGCAGGTGATGTGAATACCAGGTACAGGAAAATATTTGCTACTTTTGGTCCTACCTCTGTTCTATTCCTGTTTGTAGTTACACTAAGGGTGTAGACATGTGGAGCATTGGCTGTATTCTCGGAGAGATGCTGCTTGGAAAGCCTCTTTTTCCTGGAACATCAACAATGAACCAAATAGAGCAGATCCTGAGGGTCATCCCTGCTCCATCACCAGAAGGTAGGACTCTGCTGCAGGGAAACGTATCAAAAGAAGGGGTTACGGGTGGAAGAAAGCAGCCTGGCTGGGGCAGGGAAGAAGGTGTCTCTCATTCATTCTTGCACTTTTCCAAAGAAATTAAAATCTTCATCTTGAATGGTAGTGTTAGAGGAAAATAAGAAATTCAGATATCGGGGTGCTTCTGCATCTGTTGCTATGAAAATGCAGGTTTATGAAGTGTATGATTAATAAATAGGAATTCAAAAATCACCTTATAAAATTCATAAGTAAATATCCCATCCCTCTTCCATAGATCTCTGACTGAGTTTTATGAGGATAATTTCCTAAGTGAATATCAAATATTGGCTTTCCTTCATAAACTGTGTAGCTTTGCTAATCCTCATCTTGGCAGTAACAGTATCTTTTTATTATTGCAGATATTTTGGCTCTGCAGTCAGAGTACAAGGCCTCAGTTATTAACCACATGAGCTCCCGGTAAGCCTGAGGTGTTTGTGTGTCTCAGATCATCTAACGTAGGACCATGGAACCACAGAATAGTTGGAGTGGGAAGGGACCTTAAAGATCATCTCTTTCCACCCCCTGACATGGACAGGGACACCTTTCACTAGACCAGGTTGCTCCAAGTCCCTTCCAACCTGGCCTTCCAGGGATGGGGCAGCCACAGCTTCTCCAGGAAATCATTCCGGTCCCTCAGTACCCTCACCAGCAATAATTTCTTCCCAACAGCCCATCTAACCCTGCCCCCTGGCAGTGGGAAGCCCTTCCCACTTGTGCCGTCACTCCAGGCCCTTGTCCAAAGTCTCTCTCCAGCTCTTTGAGCCTTTTAAGGCACTGGAAGGGGCTCTAAGTTGTCTCCTTAAATAAAAATTATTTAAAATAGGAGTAAGATTTTAAAACTGATTTTTTTCAAGATACTTTCTTTTTCATTATGTTCACAATTATATTTAGGAATTCAAAACACAAAACCAGATTTTTAAATGTTATCTTCTTTTAAATTAATATCTTTAACTTACTGAGAAGTATGTTTCTATAATCTCAGGTCTAGATTTGTAGGACCACGGGGCTGGAAAGTGATGAGCTTTAAGGTCCATTCCCAGCCAAACCATTCTAGAATTCAGTGATTATGACACACTTTGTGAGTGAACTCGTGTCTGGTGTCACCTTGACATAATTTTTGTCACTCCTGCTTTCACTGGGAATTAGACACTGAGAGTTTGTATAATTTTTTTCTGACTTTTAGGCAGCGAGTAGCATTTGAGGATATTTTCCCATCCTCTACTCCACTGCCTGCCTTGGATTTGCTGAAGAAACTTCTGGTATTTAACCCTGACAAACGACTCACAGCAGAGGAAGCTCTACAGCATCCTTACGTGAGCAGGTGAGAGTGACACCAGTATGCAACTCCCCCCAATGTCTTCTGAGACATTACAAACCTGCTCTTGGCACAAATTTTCTTTAAATACATTACAGAAAAGATGGCAAAGCAAATTCTTTATTTTCTCCAACCCTATTTACAGATCCTATTACAGTCCTATTAAACAGGATTGTTAAACACATTGTTTAACAATCCTGTTTAAGTTTTAATAATTTTAATAATCTCTTTCCAGTCAGTGAATTACATGATGTGTTCTCATTTCCTCAGATTCCACTGTCCTTCCAGGGAGCCCTCTTTGGATTTTGATGTGATCCTTCCTTTGGGTGATGATGTTCAGCTGTCTGTGGCAGAATATAGAAATAAATTATATGAGGTACTTACATCCTATTTTCCCAAATCCTAATCCTCCAGGTAACCTGCCATTCTTGCACACACTTAACAAATTCTGTCATTGTCTTTGTGTTCCCCTGGGCTTTCTGTACCTGCTGACACAGTTACACCTTGGCGTTTGATCAGCCCGTTCCATACTGCTGTAATCTTTGAGAGACCTTTACATGTCAAATTCCCACAGGGCAAAGAAAAATCTCTGAATCATGACATCTGAGAAAGATTCACAGAATGGTTTGGGTTGAAAGGTACTTTAAAGATCATCCAGTTCCAAAATTATACTTGTTAATTACCCTGTAAAAGAAATTGCAGATATTTATAAGTATTCCTCTTTGTTTTGATTTATTTTTCTGCTGTATTGCTGTATTAAGTCTAACCAGCTTTTCTGTTCTGCAGATGATCCTTGAAAAGAAGTCAAAGAGCCTTCCAAAGGATCAAGGGCAGAGAGAAAACATTCAGCTGAGCCAGTCTGAATCCAGCACACTTCTCCCGGACTTCAGCTCAGTGACTGTACCCACCAGAAAAGGCCAGCAAGAACCAACACCCCCTCCTCTAAGCCCTTCACATGTGCACACTGGGGCCACAGCTGGGGTCCAGCCAACAGCATCCAGCCAGAGCAAGGACTTGGCCAGAACTGTGTGTCAGAGATCGAAGAGTAGTGTGATGATGTACAACCCCATCACGCACACAACTGTGCAGAGTAGGTACCACCCTCCTACACTGGGGTGTAACTCACCTCGGAGTATTGTGGGGAAGAGAAAATGAGTGCTGTAAAAGAAATGAAGAGAATTTGCATGGTAAAATGAGGGGCTGGAAGTGTGGGAGGGAAATGACATAAGAACAAAACACTGTTGAATGAGTGTTGAGAACAGGACTGTCTCTGCCTCAGTCAATGTGTTCTGTGTTCTTCTGATTTTCCTACTTACTCTTATGTTTTTCCTTCTACAGGAAATGTAAATCCCAGTGCTGGGATCAGGAACTGTTCTGCACCACCTCAACAGTCCACAATTTCCAACAATGAGAAACTAGGAAGACAAATCACATGGCCACACACTCGGCTCTCTCCTACAGGCGTGCAGAACCTTTACAATGTGAGTAGCTTAACTTCTAGCCCTTACTTGTGGTAACCTGGGTCACAGCAAGTCCCTGTAGTGCTCCAGGCAGACTGGCTGGAAGGCTGGAAAAGGTCACCTGCTGGTGCTGATGACAGCAGCTGAACGTGAGCCCAGGTGTGCCCAGGTGGGCAAGAGGCCAGTGGCACCCGGCTTGTACCAGCCATGGTGTGGCCAGATGCTCAGGGCAGTACCTGTCCCCTATGGTAGACACTGCTGAGGGACCTCCAGTCCTGGGGACAAGGTTGGGCTTTTCACAGCCAGAAAGGAGGAGCCCCATTGAGGGGCTGGAGTGTGTCCGGAGAAGGGAACAGAGCTGGGGGAGGGCCTGGACCAGCAGCAGTAGCTGTGGGAAAAAGGAGGCTCAGGGAGGACCTTCTCACTCTCTGCAGCTCCCTGACAGGAGGGTGCAGCCAGGTGGGGGTTGGGATCTGCTCTCAGGAAACAAGCGACAGGATGAGAGGAAATGGCCTCAAGTGGTTCCAGGAGAGGTTTGGGTTGAATGTTGTAAAAAAACCCACTTGCAAGGGGCTGTGCAGCCCTGGCACACACTGCCTCAGGGCAGTGGTGGAGCCCCCATCCCTGGGGAGATTTAACAGCCACATGGATGTGGCGCTTGGGGACATGGATTAGTGGTGGCCTTGGCAGTGCTGGGGAAGCAGTTGGGCTCGAAGGGCTCAGAGGGCTTTTCCAACCTCAGTGATTCTGTGGTTTTATGATTCTGTAGTTCTAATGGACTGTGGTTGCCAAGCTGTGAGGATGTCAGTCCTGTCCTCTGCTCCTCCCTCTTCTCTGATCTTGGCCATGCTTCCTCGCTAAAGTGCTCACCTTCACTGGGTTCTTTAATGACCTCCTTCTTCCTGAGCTGGCTGTCTGCTGCCTGGTGACTGCTGGCACCTGCAGAGGTGATCAGAGGAAGCTTACGACAGAGGAGGAGGATGGAAGGAGGCACCACAAATTGACAGAATCACAGACTGCTTGCGCTGGAAGGGATCTAAAAACATCTCGTTCCACCCCTCTGCCATGGTCAGGGACACCCTCCACTAGCCCAGGTTGTCAGAAACTTTCAAGCATGTCCAGTGGCACACTTGCAACCCACCTTTTAGCCCCTGTGATTTGGAACCCCTTCCAAAATGTTTTGAGAGAAAGAGAAGCCATTTATTGCCCAAGGTGGCATTGTGGAGCTTGCTGCACATGCAGGTGTACACATGACCACTGCATTTGGAAGAATCTTGAGGGAATTGTGACCAACTTTCTGTGACAAGAGCAGAAGAGGGAGAAGATCAGCCTACATATGCCCTGAGTTTGTTTCCTGAGAGCATAGTGCTGACCAAAGCCAAACCTTTGTCTTATTTGCATTCCAGAAAGCTGATTCTGGGTTATTAACTTTTCTTGGCTTTTCTTTCTCACACAGAATCCCAGAAACTCTCAGTGTCACAGCAAAGATGTTCGTCCCCTTCTGAAGCCCAGTAAAAAGATGTTCCAGATCACTGCAAACGTGGGAGCTGCAGGTGATCCAAGGGCATCCATGGGCAGCTACTCCCAGGCCTATGGAACCATCAGTAAATCTGCACTGCAGAATCTTCCAATTGCAAAGGCTTCCCAAAACCCTGAGCAGTGATTATGGAGATGTTCTAGAGAGGTGAAGTACAGCTCATCCCTCAGCCCCTGACTAAGCAAGGGCAGCAGGGGAGAGCAAAATATGAGGAAGTGCTTTAATCAATGCTTAGGGCAATGTCCTCCTTTCCTCTGGACAAGCTAGTAGGAAAGGGAATCCAACCCCTCTGCCTTCCAGTCAGCATTCAAGGACATAAGACTGTTTGCTCTCACAGCCTGAGAACAGTGAATGCTGTCAGCTCATACTCCTTGCTTGAATTACTGAAAAAAAATCACAGAAAACTGCATTATTCTGATACTTGAGTGGTTTTTAGACATATTCTGGGTCCAGGGGAACCTCCTGCATGAGCCCAACAAGGCCAAGTGCAAAGCCAAGAAAATGCTCTGAGGGCTTGAGCCCCTCTGCTCTGGAGACAGGCTGGGAGAACTGGTGTCCAGCCTGGAGGAAAGAAGGCTCCGGGAAGACCTTTGAGCCCCTTCTAGTGCCTAAAGGGACTCCAGGAGAGCTGGAGAGGCACTTGGGACATGGGCTGGGAGTGACAGGACACGGGGGAAAGGCTCTCCACTGCCAGAGGGCAGGGTTAGATGGGGCACTGGGAAGGAATCCTTCCCTGTGAGGGTGGCGAGGCCCTGGCCCAGGTTATCCAGAGGAGTTGTGACTGCCCCATCCCTGGACGTGTTCCAGGCTTGGAGCAACCTGGGACAGTGGAGGCTGGGGTTGGGACTGGGTGACCTTTAAAAGGTCCCTTCCAGCACATTCTAGGATTCTTCTGCAGTCTGCCTAAATAAACAGTAACTGTTCTCTGAAGACCTAACTCTTGACAGATAATCTTACATCCCTTCACTCATTTCTATGACTGTTCTAGGCTAGATGAACAGAATTCATTATGGTCTGGTTTTGCTAAAATCAAGTAGAAAAGCATTTTAAATACAGGCTGGTCTACAATATCTAACAGCTTCTCTCGTGTGTAATATTGTAATAATAAATCCTTTATATTGCACTTCAGAAAATCTTTTGTCTTTCAAGCAGCATTTGCTGTGTCTTCTTTAATGAATAATAGTTTTTATTGGTTTTGCTTTCAGAAAGCAAAGTTTCATGAGATACAATTGCTGAGACATCATAAAACTGCTGCCAGTCTACAATGGGACTACAGGAAACTTTATATTCCTGTTTCACTTATGATTTTGGATACATTTTCCTCATTAACTTGAAGCTCTTGTCTCTGTCCCTGAGGTTTTACTCTACCTGTGATGAATGATTGTTATTACCCCTCAGCTCTCTCAACTGCTCATGCTGCTCCAGACCTGTCACCTCATGAACTGCAGTTACACTGTCAATGAAGTCACTACTTGGCCAAGGCAGGACTTGACTTTAGATGCTTATTTAAACTCAGATTCACCTGAAAAGGCCTCCTAAAACCAAGCCCTTCTCCAAGCACTTCAGCATCTTCAGCTCAGCCCCTAAAGCAAGTAATTCCCTATACACAAGGGAACAAACCACAAGCAAACCAGACCCTGCAGGTTCAGGAACTGATAAATACTGAAGCTGGGCCTGTGCTGCTGGAGAAGATCAGAACCACAGATTAGGCCAAGACATTGATTACAACTTATTTTTTTATGTAAACCTTCAAAAATGTGCCTCCTGTGTGTGATTCATTGTGATATACAGAAAAAGAGTAATTTCACCTAAGAAACCACTGAGATTTAAATACTTTTTCCAGTTAATACCTGTGTGTGTATTTGTCTTTTCTGGCCCAAACTCAACTAATAAATTTTCTATTTTTCTTTTTTTCCCCTGAAATTTAAATGGTTTTGTCTGCTGAAAATATTCCTTGGGTTTAACAGAGACTATCACTTAGTTCTGTACCGTAACAGAGACTTGTTTTTTAAGCATGTTGTCATTTTAATTGTTTTATTTGGAACATACTGTGATAAGGTTGTTTGATACCACCTGACTATTGAGCAAACTGTGCCATGGGAGGCTCATGCTGGATACATTTCTGCTCACTAACCAAAAAGAGCATTGCCATTGGGGTTTGTAGCCATCATAGACAAGTTTCTTCCTCGTTTCCCTGTGACAGTCAGTGATTAAATGGAATTAAATAGGATTTCTAGGATCATTTTTTGGTCTTGAAGGTCCCCAGGATTTTGGGCATGAATTTTCCCATTTTCTTGTCTTTGGCATCTGTGTCATATTCCTCTTCACTGGGACTCGTGTGTTCATCCTTCTTGCAAAACACCTCAAACCTGCTGTAGACTCGCTTCTCCTTCCGCATGTTCTCCATTTTTTTCAGGAGGGTGTCTCTGTCCTCTGATGGCTGCCGCTGGAGGTTCCGTTTCTGGCTCCCAAAGCTCTCAGACCTGTGGATGTTGCAGCTTTTCTCCTTTTCCCCTTTTCTTTCCAAGCTTGTGGTCGACCTGGAGAGGTCAGGGTTGCTGGTGGATGGCAGCTGCTTGGCCAGCTCAGCTCTGTTCTTCTGGCTGTTGGCAGAGATCTGCTCCAGGATCACCTTGGTGTCGTCACGCAAGTTGCTGCTGTACAGGATGTTGGCTGTGGAGGAAGGGAACCTCCCTTGTGTTGTCTGGCTGCTCTTGGGGGGGAGCGGTGCTGCAAATTTGTGGGTTTTTTCTTCCTCCATTGCTTCCGGGCAGTCTCCTATGGATGATCGTTTGAGCACCGCTGCCTGCTTGTCACATTTCCCACTCTCAGAAGCAGGTTCCTCCTCCAGTTTCTTTTCACCTTTTGGGTTCAAAAGCTGCTTCAGCCGTAGTGACCCTTTTCTTAGAAACTCCATGGGATTTTGCTCTTGTTTTGAACAGTCTTCCTCAGATTTGTTGAGAGAGCTGTCAGACCCTTGACTTCTAGACAGGTTTTCTAGAACTGAGGATGTAGTACTTGTCCTAACCTGTGGTTTCTTAATTTCTGTGTTAACTAATTTTGGAGAGTCTTCTCTGAAGGTCACTCTGTCCTTCTTCTCTGGGAGAGCCAATTTCTGAGTGTCTCCTACAAATATCAGGCTCTCCTTCTCCGGAAGAGGAGGTTTGTTCTCAATGGGGTAAAATCGGGATGACAGCTTGTCCACCTTAGTGCCAAGATGTGCCAGGGGATCTTTACTCAATGCGTCCCCAAGCTGGGGGGTGGATGAAGCCATTCCAAATGCTCTGTCCAACTCTCCGTGCATTTTGTAAGTACTGCAGGAGTCTTTGGAGTCCAGCACTCTGCTCTCCAGAATCTTATACTGCACAGATTTGGTACATTTCTTCTCTGTATTCTGTGATTCCTCCTGTAGGAACCCCGAAACAGCTTTGGTGTGGGTGACGGTGCCCCGTTCCATGTCCTTGCCCACAGCTTTGTACTTCTCCAGCAGCTCGGCCACTTTGGAGGAGGCAGCTGTCTTGATGGTTTCATTGTCCTTTGTTAACTCACTGGACATTTGCTCTTTTTGGATCATCTGCACCTTTTCTATTGTGGTGTTGGGCTGATCTAATTTGGCAGCACTGAAAATCAGAGAGGACCTGAGCCTGGAGCTCCTCTGGATCAAGGGATTTATCCTGGACCTGAATGCATCTGGTTTCATTATTGAGGTTTCTTCACCTGCTCTGTCAGGATCTGTAGATTCCTTGGCACTGTCAATTCCCAGTGGCTTGCTATTGAAAGGCGTGGGGTGTTTGAATGCTGGAACAAGGTCAGTGGGGTGCTTTGTGAGGGGATCCCCAAGAACATCGTTATACGCCTCAGACTCCATCGGCATCGGGAGCCCTTCATCTGGTTCAGACTGGTACGCACTGAGGTACGAAGAAATCCTCCAGTTCCGTAACCCTGTTCTGTTTTCCTGTGTGTTCTTGTCGTCATCCTGGTCTTCATCCTTGTCCTGTAGGAACAGGCGCTGCTCCAGGCTCTGCTTCTGTGTGGGAGAAGTCTGGCAAATGAATTTCTGTCCTATATTCTGCCTCCGTAACATCATTCCCATGGGGCCATTGCCTGCAGGGTTCAGCTGGTCAGAGCCGTGCCTCACCTCCCTGGAAGAATTTGAAGGCACGTAATCCAGCCGTAAGGGGAAACCCTCTTGTGGGAAACTGGGCTCCAGTTCAGGGTATCGAGGTCCCTCTCCGTAGTCTTCCAGTTCATTGAAACCTGGCCTCCCCCCTCGAATCCTCTCAAAGAATCCTTGAGGTCTGCCAGGAAGATGGGGATGTTCAAACTGGTACTGGTAGAACTGGTCCTTCTGGAAATGACTGGATTGGATTTTGAACTCGTCCATGTTGTTCATGAACATCTGCCGTGTGTACTGCTTGGAAGAAGCAAAATTTTCAAATGTTCCTTCTGCAAAGCTGTGTCTCTTAAAAGCGTCCAGCTCCAGCTGCTTGGAACGGAGAAAACCCCTGACCGGATCCATCTGGGAATTCTCCATTTCCACCTTTTTATACATCCGCATGGCTGACCCCTCCACAGTGTGCCGCAGCATGTCATCCCGTCGAAAATTGGAGAGGAAGTACCTGTCCGGATCCACTCTGTCCATGAAGGAGGGGAAAAGACTCTCATCCCTCTGGAACATCAGGGGGCCCTTTTTGGGAAAGAAAGGCATGTTATTGCCAAAGGGAGCCATGGCAAACGTGTTCTCTGCCTTTGCCAAGAGGTTGGCTGGAGGAACGAGAGGTTCCGACTGTGCAAACAAAATGCGGAATTCTTCGTCAAAGCTGGCCACCAGCTCACCCTGGAAGATGTGCGCAATGCTCCTGTGAATCTTCTCAAAGGACCACATGAAACTGCAGAGAGAACAGAAGTGATGGAGGGTGTTACCATCAAGTAACTCAGCTGTACCTGTTTTCATTAAAACATTTGCTCACCTGAAGCAAATTCTAAATTTTCTGGCTGGACAGAAATAGGGTAAAATAATGGCAGAAAATTCCCGTGCAGCTACTTGCTACACATGACTGTTCCCAAAACTAACAGCTTGATTGATTTTGGAATCACATCTTTGCAGAGAATTTTACAAGACAATAAATTATTTCTGTTCTAAAAAGTCAGTCAGTCGTGTCACCCAGAGTGTGAGCTGATGATAATCCTTATGTGAAGTAGATGTTCCTGCCTTTAACACTGACAACAGTCAGTGTGTACCCTCAGCACCTGGCAGGTGACACCAGTCGGGGCGACCCCAAAGGCTGGGGAGAGCCATTTTGGAGGCTGAGGAGCCTCCAAAAAGACAGACCCAAGATCTTACCCCCGGGGTGGCACAACCCTTCCACCCACACAGTTTGAGGGGGACTGAACAGAAGGGAGCTGGGCTGGAAATGAGGGAGGAAGATGTTCAGTGTTATGGCGTTCATCCTCCCAAGTCAAGCTCTGCTTTTTTTTCCCCCATCTGCTGACTGATAGGAAGCAGGGAACGGTTCCCTTATTTTGTCTTGGTTGTGTCTGCAGGTTTGCTGTAGATGTTAAAACTGTACCACAACCCAGGAGTGTTCTCACCTTTACAGGTCTCTAAAACATCTGCTGGGAATCATAAGGGACACGTTTGTGAGGCTTGGCTGCCTGCTGGGCTTAACCAAAACCCTTAGAAGTACTGTCTTCTTTTTTTTTTTTTTCCCCAGATTTTTTAATTCTTAATGTGAAGGAAGCTTGGTTTAGGGTTGTCAGGGCTCAAGGACTTCTTTAGTTGGTGTATCTACCTCCACTGTAAAATGGAGTACTTTTCCCCAAAAATTTACTCAGTGTCCTTCAGTGAGCAAAACTTTTGCCCCTGATATCCATGTGGAAGTGCCAGAATGCTGCTTTACCGATTCACCAGCCTGTCTCTCAGAATCCCAGACTGGTTTGGGTTGGAAGGGACCATCACACCTCGTTTCATCCTCTGCCATGTGCAAGGACACCTTCCACTAGCCCAGCGTGCTCCAAGCCTCATTGAGCCTCATCTTGAACACTTCCACAACTTCCCACTTCAGAAATGGTACAATATTTGAAAGCCCAAAGCACATGGGAGTGTGGCAGAAGTAGTCCTGAACAATTAACTTGAGCTCTCATAAACAAAAAATGATCCAACTGGAACAGTTAGTTGTTTGGTACAGCAGCAAAGGTGAGTAATTATTTGCAAACCTCAAGAAAAAAAACCAAAGTGGAATCTTATTATCAAGGAATGTGCACTTGGTCAGATTCTTACAATTTTTTCTTCATATACTGTGTTTTAAAATAGCCTTTACTCTATTTGCTTATCTTCGACCATGAGAAGCAACTCACAGTAGGCTTTGAGTAACCTGGCTAAGGTGTCCATGCCAACAGCAGGAGGAGAAACCGTATGAGCTTTAGGATCTGTCCAACCCAAACCATTCTGTGATTCTATGATGACATTCTTAGAGCACGACAGGTGTTTATTCCATCACCCTTTTAATACATGAATGAGAAATTATTCTCCTGCAACTCACTAAAAACATTTATTCTGCCAAAAATGAATGCCTTAGCTGGTAAAATTGTTATTCCCAAAAGGATGCTAATGTGTATAATGGCTGATCTCAATCCTAACTAAAACCACCCACCACAAAATCATCCACCTCTCTGTTGCCCAGAGCAGCTGTGGCTGCCCCATCGCTGAAAGTGCCCAAGGCCAGGTTGGATGGGGCTTGGAGCAGCCTGGGACAGTGGGAGGTGTCCCTGCCCACGTGGGGCTGTGGGAGTGGAACAAGATGAGCTTTAAAGTCCCTTCCCACACAAACCATGCTGTGATATGATGATTCTATGAGTGAAGTTCAAAGTTCATCTGGTCCAGACTAAGATCCAAATCTTACACTCCTTACGCTATGGCAAACTCTCCGGGAATGGATCAGATGGGAGCTGAGCTCCTCTGCAGCCAGCCCATTGCACAAAGCACCTGAGTGTCTCTCTCTCTGAACTGGACAGGGCTCCTCACCTGTAGTTGCCACTCAGCACCACCATGCAGTCCACCAGCAGGAACTTCTCCTTCAGGTGCCCCTTGAAGGACATCCCTGTGCGGCAGTAGTAGGTTGGGCCAGACACTGTCCTCACCCTCAGGAACTGCAAACCAGAAAAGCACTGACTCAGATGGGACCCTCATTCCCTCCCCTGCCTCTCCTTCCCTGTTTCCTTTTAACCTCCATCCTGCCACTGGGATCATCCTCCAGCTCCAGTGGTTCTGCCTGCAGCCACCCTGATGTACAAACCCCTTTCTCAGCACATCTTCAGCCTTCACCCCATGTCGTGCCAGCTCTCCTCACTTTCTTCACGCTCATCTTTCAGCAGGCTACGGCCCGTTCTCCCCTTTCTCAGGTGTTTCCTGCCATGCCAGCCCTGTGTCACAGGACACACCCCCTCAGGACATGAATCAGGTAGGGCAGGTCTTTGCTCACCTCCACATAGTTCAGGTTGACTCTGCACTTGGCAGCTGTGTCAAGGAAAAGCTGGGAGTTCATTTCATCCAGCAGGATATAGACAGGCACTCGGCGAGAAGCAGCATCCAGCACCTCAAAGAGCAGATCCACATCCGTGAAAATGTCCATCACAATTGCCACCACCTGGGGAAGGGATGCAGGGACACGTCACCCACCTGTGCTGGCTCATGCCCTGACCAAGCATGTTTCCCAGCTTCTCACACCCCGAAGCTGCACTGTCCCCACCTCAGTTTCCTTTTGAAACAGGAAACATCCCAATTAAAGGTTCCGTTAAACACTGTGGGCTCCGAACTGGAAAGAGAATTTCTGTCCAGGAAAGTGCATGTTCTGTGAAAGCAGGTGAGGGGAAACCTCCCTGGGTGTTTCCCGACTCATCAATCCAATGATTCCATGAATTTTTTGGCCATGTAATCACACTGGATGGTGTATGGAGCTGGTCCCCCCACTGCAACATCCACGTGCCATTTTTAGGTAACTTCCTGGCCAGCATTCAGGCAGCCACTATCCAGCTGCATCCCTATGCTGATTATACGGGAAGCAGCTTCACAGGTCTACCTTCCTGTCCTTCTCAGCTCCATGAGTATAAATACTTGAAGGAGCCAAACTCTTCTCAGCGGTGCCCAGGCAGAGAACAAGACACAAACTGAAACACAGGAAATTACAGTTCAGTTACAGAAAAGCCTCTGGGACTGTAAGGAGACCATCAACATGGGAACAGACTGTCCAGAAAGGTTTAGTCTCCACCCTTGGAGATGCTCAACAACACAACCTGAGTGACCCTCTCGAATCGACCTCCTCTGAGCAGGGGGTGGGCAGGACCAGCTCCAGAGGTCCCTTCCAATCTCTGATGTTTCAGGATTCTGTGAACTCTTGGTGTATTTTAGCATGGCCTAGGATGCTGTGCCATGACAGCAGAGCAGAGACAAGCCTTGGTGCAGCCAATGGTGAATTTGAATCATCCTGCTCCTTTGTCAGGTTCTGGAAGCAAAGTTAAGGGAATTGGCAGAGAACATGATGTCTCCAGGCTGAGGCCTGGAGAAAAGAAGGCTCCAGGAAAATCTTACAGCCCCTTCCAGTGCCTAAAGTGGCTTCAAGAGAGCTCAGGAGGGACTTTGGACAAGGGCCTGGAGGGACAAAAGAAGGGGGAGTGGCTTTACACAGCCAGAGGGCAGAGTTAGATGAGATACTGGGAAGGAATCGTTCCCTCTCAGGAGGGTAAGGCCCTGGTACCGTGTGCCCTGAGCTGTGTATGCCCCTGGAAGTGCTCAAGGCCAGGTTGATTAGGGCTTGGAGCAACCTGGTTGAGTGCAAGGTGTCCCTGCCCGTGACAGGAGGGGTGGAAGTGGATGAGCTTTAAGGTTCCTCTGACCCAAACCACTGCATTATGATTCTCCATTCTGATTCTTCTCTGGCACATGCGTGATTTTACCTCTGCTCGAGCTGGGCTCTCCCTGTCTCACCTGCTGAGCTGCTCGAATCATCCTGCGAGCCTCCTCCTTAATGCTGGGGTTGTCTGGCGGGGGTGGCTGCACCAGTGTTGTCACCTCTGTTCCCCTGAACCCAAAGACCATCGGCCAGCCCAGGTCAAGCTCAGGAACGGCAAGATCTGAGTTCATGGGCCAGTAAGTCCCGGATGATCCGTCCATGTCATTGTCCCCAGCAGTGTCTGTGCTGCCCTCCTGGCTGGCGTACTGCGGCTTCTGGAGGTTCTGGATTATGTGATCAACCTCAGAGCCACAGAGGAAATCGGGGGCCGCCTCCTCGGCCAGGAAGCGCTGGTAACTCTCTTTGCCCTCCTCTGTGAGAACATCCAGGGCCAGGCGGTAATACTCCTTGTAGTGGGGGGGAAGGTAGTTGGGGTCGAGGGGGTTGTCCCCCTGTGAGGAGCTTTGGGATCGACGAGCCATCAGGGGAGGGAAAGCTGGAGGGGAAAGAAAAAACATCCATGAGAGTGGTGTCATGACAGCAACACATCTTTCTCATGGAGCAAAGGCAGAGATTATAAGAACATGGAGCAATGCTGGAGAAAGTTCAATCCAAAGGCATGGGAGCCTGAAATTAGGCAGAGGTGTGAGTCATTTAACCATTACCTTCACAGAGTTAACCGTTTGGGGCCAAAATAAGGAACGAATCAACCAGGCAGCCCTGGGATGAGCAAGGCAAATACATCCAACAGAATGAACAAACTTTCTCTTTTAGGCTGATGGGTGTTAAGCTTCAATTTATCATTTGTTTTAAAGTCAAGATCAAAGCTGTAGATGGTTATTGTCTACACTCCATTAAAATTAATTTCCAAATGCTACAGAAGTTATTTACTATGTGGAATATGGCCCTAAACCAAAAGTGCCTGCCTGAACACAAGGGCACCCTGTGGACCCTTATAAATTGGGTGTTGTAACCACCTCAGCATGAGAACAGAAGCAGGTGGTGCGTGGGTGCAGGTGAGTATAGGGGTGTCCTGCTGGTGTAACACAGCCAGAAGGCAGAGGAGTCTTCATCAGACGAATTAAGAAATTAAAAACAGGGGATGTGATCACTTCTTCAGTCTCCTCATGCTGAGAAAAACCAGAGCTGAAGGGACTCACCTGCAATATTCAATAATCGTCTATAGGGGACAATTATTTGAGACTATAGACAAATCTAATTTTAACCCCTTTTTGAAAGAAAAGCCTGTTGTGCCACAACAGTAATATCTGATCTACAAATGGCTCAAAGCACTTTGGCTTTAGACTCTGAACTCACGTCAATGCTGGAATGTTCTTTTCCTGCACCCCACCACTGAGGTGCCAGCAGAGACTTCTCATGATCCCCGAAAGAGTGAGTGTCTCCTGCTAAGTTACGTTACTGAGAGCGAGTACAGAAGGTGAGGGTTGTTGCCATCCAACACTTCTGCTTCCACACTGCGGGGGGATTGCCATGGACTGGGAGGAAGATAAAGACTTCAGACTCGGACTATCACACATTAAGAGCTGTAAGGATAAAGTACTTTCAAGTTCTTATCCGACCACCTGCCTAGCACACAGCAGTGCCTCAACCTCCCACAAGTTACTCCTGCTCCAAACTGAAACTCCTGGTAAAGCTGCATGATACAAAAGGAAAAATTATGGTCTTAATATACGGATAGGAAAATCCAACAAGTCCACATGTGATGTATTGCAACAGATAATCATCTTTATAGTCCACACATGCAGCTGCTTTTACAGTCTGAATTGTCTGCATTTATCTTCCCATTCTAATTCTGTCTTTTTTTCTCTGTGTAAGAGAAACAAAGTACAGAGCACTCCAGTATGTATCTCTGGTGGAAGGTGCCCCTGCCCATTGCAGGGGTGTAGAACAAATTGGTCTTTAAGGCCCCTTCCCACTCAGACCATCCTGGGGACTCTGTGATTTTAGGATGCTCAAGTCACCTATGTTCCCACTTTTAACTATTTCAGCAGTGTCATGTCATTTTAAGGACTTGCTCCTATGTTCCATTAATCTTGGATAGAAGAACATCTCCAGCTCATCCAGATATAATCCCGGAAGGGGACAATGGTCCCACAGCAGACTGCTGACAGTGCTCAGAGACGGGAGCGTGAGAGACAAAGGACCAACTGCAACATTAAAAGGAAGAAGCATCAGAAGAATCCCGGACAATCAAGGACAGCAGAGGAAACGTCATGCTGGTAAAGTGGCAAAGCAATTTTATATTGGTTAATATAATTATTTCACTACAGTTATAAATGAAGAGGGAGAAGACTGAGCTTTAAATAAGCATCAGGTAATACTGACTGTGACTTGGTAGGACCACAGAAGACAGCAGCACTACACAGGTTCTCAGGAGGAACTCACAGCCAGAGCGGGCTGGGGATATGGATGTTTTGCTCTTCACATCCCCAGAAAGGGTGGTTTATGCCTGAACTCTGATTCCTCAGTCTAGAGAAGACATCTGTAAACTGTGACCAGGGCATCTCCGCGACCAGCACAAGGACTAAATGGGCAGAAAATTAACCTTGCAGGTGGAAGGTTGGGAGGGACATCAGGAAACACCTGAGCTCATCTGGGCTGATTTGGGAGAAGTCTCTCATTGCTCTGCAACTCCCTGACAGGAGAGTGCAGCCAGATGAGGGTCAGGCTCCGATCCTGGTTTTTACAGTGAGGAGTCACTTGAGTTCCCCAAGTGTTTGTGGTGCTCAGTGAATAAGCCCTGTGAATAAGCAGGGAAAACGGTACCAGCAAGGCAGTAAATTTGATGCAAAAGCAAACTCATCCTCGTGGGTTTCCCTGAGACATGGGTATGGAGCTGAGGGTGTCCAGGTACCACTGAACACAGCAATGGGGGCAGGCAGCTGGCCTGGCAGGGATGATCAGGGAGAGCCTGCAGGGAATGTTTGGAGGGGGCCTGGAAAACTCTGCACACTCTGCGTGTGTGTGGAGGGGGTTGTTTCCTCCAAAATAGATCCACAACTCAGAAGTGTGAAATCAAAACCAAAAGTTGTGTTTGTGCCCCCGTAAGTGTTTGTTCCCCAGCTCTGCACGTGTTCCATGGCTTGGAGGCACCTGGTCTGGTGGGAGGTGTCCTTGCACAGGGCATGGGGTAGAACAAGATGAGCTTCAAGGTCCCTTCCAACCCAAACCATCTTGTGCTTCCATGATTCCATTAATTGTTGGCATCCTTTAATTCTCTGGGTTGCAACAAGAACAATACCATATTGATGATTTCTCAGTTTGCATGAAAAATGCTGGTGTATACATATAAGTAAAGAAATAAATAAATAGCTATACACACACTCATAGATACACACAGGCACAACATTCTGGATATTTCATTAAGCTTCCAAAATCCTTCCCTGTCAGGTGAAGCAGAAAGGACGAAATTACCTGGAGCACCAAAGGTTATTTATGATCTTTTGTCACTTTGGTAGGTGCGAGTTGAGTTCGGGTCAAGGAATAAACAAAAATTTCAAGGAGTAAATAAAATTGTTACAGCCCATCTTGCTGAATTCAGATGGATTCTACACTTAGTTAATGGATTTTTAAAAATTTTGTTTTGTTCTGTTCCAGCTCCTGGGATCACCTCTCTGCAAGCTGGCAGAGCTCTGAGGCCCTGGGTCAGATTGGTGTCATGAAGCTGCTGACTGTCACGCTGGTTCTCTAGTTCTGGATCAAATCATCCACTGCTTGGAAAGCAATTCCTCTCCAAATCAGATGGGAGCAATCAAATTCCACTTCTGGCTGATATTTGTGTGCCAGAGGGAGGTTTCTAAGACAGAACTGGCTTTTAAACTCCTGTCTTTTCACTTCTCTCTTAACTAGTCTTGATCCATTCCAAGTGTGTCCATTATCCCAGTGCAAGGCTGGATTTGGGAGGAGCATTTCACATGCTTCAGGAAATAGGAGATGAATTACTGACTATGCCACGTTGCCTTGCTATTTTTTTACTCCATAACTGTGTATTCCATGTATTTTGTAGGGCATCCCATGTTTTAAGCCTGGGTTCCTTTTAACAGGAGTTCAGGGAACACAATGTCAGGTTTCCTCTCACAGGGCAGGAGAATGGACACACACCTGTTATTAGCCCTCTTCCCTGATGGCTGGATTCTCCTTGATCAGGGGCACCTAAAGCAACCTGGAGGAGACTGAGGGCAGACCTCACTGCGCTCCACAGCTTCCTCATTGCAGGAAGAGCAGGAACAGACACGGATCTCTTCTCTGTGGTGACCAGTGACAGGACTCGAGGGAGCAGCTGGAGCTGGACCCAGGGGAGAGTTAGGTTGGAAATCAGAAAAAGGTTCTTCACCCAGAAGGTGGTTGGGAACTGAAAAGGCCTCCTGGCAGGGTTCACAAAGTGCTTAGACAATACTTTTGGGCACATGGTGGGACTCCTGGGGATGGTCCTGTGGAGGGCCAGGAGCTGGACTCGATGATCCCTGCGGCCCCTTCCAACTCAGCTTACTCTGCGATTCTGTGACTCCAAGCAGGGGTTGGCTCCTTGTTTGAACTTCACCGGCAAATCTATTTCCTACAGCTTCTTTCACCCCAGAAAAAAGACAAATGTTGTATTTCTGAAATTCTGAACCATCACAACTGTCAGAGAAACTGAGTCAGAAACTGAAAATAGCCCAAATGTAGATTTTCAGCTTGTAACTACTGATTAATAGAGAGTTTTACCTACATGCTTGTTTATTTTATTTAATTAGGAATTTCATTTTATTTTTATTTCCGGTCCCAGTTTACAAAATATTCTGACATGAGTAATGAGGATTTGGAGGAGAAATGAGGATGCTAAAAAGAATAAGGTGTGGCAATTTGCTTGGGGGTCTTTACAATGGGTAACAAGATATTCTTTATATTGGGTAACAAGATATTCTGTGTGCAGTTACAGCTCAGACACTGAACTGTCAGCAGGTACAGGAAGAGATGAGCTCATGTGAACCCAGCACCTGCAGCTGTGAGCAGCTGTGTGATGTGTGCAGCCAGAGGGAACCCCTGAACATCGCTCCTTCCATGTCCATGACAATATTGGAAAACTAAGTCCCTCAATCCAAAAGCCCTGCAGTGCACCTCCAGAAGGGAAGAGGAAAGCTCAAGCACATCACCAATGTCCTCCATGCCTTCAATAGCCACAATTTTATCAGGAAAAGCTTCCCAGGGAGGGAAGGAGAGAACTGTCCCGGCATCAGACAGGAGGAAAGGAATCCTGCTACATCCTGCCAATATGACCTGGGAAAAAAATCCAGCTATTGGTTTAAGCTGGGTTTTTTGAGCAGAAAACACCAATATAGGACGTGAGACGTTCTTCAAACCACTGAGCACTCTGGCAACATCCCTACTGATCCATTCAGCCAAGGCCCTGGTGCTTCAAGGAAAGAAAAATTCCAGAAGGTAAATTAGGCAGCAAGGGGGGAAATCTACTTCTCCCCATCACCGAGCCCTTAGGTCTTGGGGAAGTCACTATAAATAAACTTCAAACAAACCATAGCCAGGGCAGCAATTGAAGTGTTCACACAGAGGTGCTCCATGTCACCTTGGATGCCCGAAGGTACCTGGCCTGGCCTCCAGCTGCTGCCGAGGAGGCTGTGAGTCTCTGCACGGCTGGTGTCCCACCTGCTGTGCTTTAAATGCCCAAAGGCACCTGGAATGGGCCAAAACCTCCAAGCTTCAGAACCAGGATTACTCCCCAAGGATCAGTGACCAAATGCATATGTATAATGGGCCTATCTGCACCCCTGTACAGGTGATGGAAAATAATAATGTCCAAGGAAATATGGGATAGGATTCCTCTTCTAACAGGCATGCTCATTTTTGGCCAAATATTCTCTTAACTTTTCTCCCAGACACTAACAAATCAGCCTGCTAAAGCCTCAGTGCTCAGACCTCAATAATTTTAACTCCAAGATTCCCCCTTAGCCTGTCGCACCCTCCATCCTACCAAGAGTCTGCTTGGAACTGTCAATGCTTTATACCAGAATTTACCTAGAGGATGGGAGGCAACTTTGACAGGAGAATGAGTCAGATACTGAGGACACACTCTTCCCTGTGAGGGTGGGCAGGCCCTGGCACAGGGTGCCCAGAGAAGCTGTGGCTGCCCCATCCCTGGCAGTGTTCAAAGCCAGGCTGATGGGGCTTGGAGCAACCTGGGACAATGGAAGATGTCCCTGGCCAGGGCAGGGGTATGGGACTGGATAAGATTTAAGGTACTTCCAACTCCAAATATTCCATGATTCCTTCCCAATATCCCATCAAACCCTGCCCTTTGGCAGTGGAAAGCCATTCCCTCTTGTCCTGTCACTCCAAGCCCTTGTCCAAAGTCCCCCTCCAGCTCTCCTCGAGCCCCTTTAGGCACTGGAAGTGTCTCTAAGGTGTTCCTGGAGCTTTTTCTTCTCCAGGCTGAATACCCCTAGCTGTCCCAGCCTGTTTCCAGAGCAGTGGGGTTCCAGCCCACCCCTATGTGTCACAGTATCACTTCTTCATACATTTTAGAAGTCTGTTACCATTATTTGGCATTTCATGCACTTCTCTGCTATCCTAAGTGATCATACCATGAAATTACATCCATAAATTTAGAAGTATCACCACTCACGATAAGAACCTTTAGAACCTGCAAAATTTAGTTCCTCCCCAAGAAATCATTCTCCTAATGCAATGGCTGGGACAAGCATGAGCATCGACAGGTACACAGAACAGTGTGGAAAAAAACAGAGAATCTCCCGAGCTGGAAGGGACACACAAGGCCCAACACGTCAAACTCCCGGCCCTGCCCAGGAAGCCCCAAAAACCCCAGAGAAAGAAGGTGGTATGAGTACTGCTGGCACTCTCCTTCACACACCGATCTGGGCTGGTGGTTGGGTTTTGCAGGAGGAAGCTGCAGGAGAACAGAAGGCAGCTCTGTAGCTGTTTGCAGTAACTCCTCCCATGCTCGGGGGCAGTGGATAAAGGAGAGCACGAAGCAGCTTGTTGGAAACTTAACAAGTGGGAGATGAGGGCTGATAGAATGGGCTGATGAGAAGCAGGATTCAGTTCTCCTCCGCCCGTCTGCCTGGGCTGTGCCAAAGACACTGAGCTGGCTGCTGCTGCACCACGGGGAGTCCCAACAGAGCCTCTCCCCTCCGTGGCCAAAAACCATCAGGAACAGAGGAACAGATGGAAAGGAAGGAGCGTGCAGGTCCCAGATATCCCTGTGCTATGATCAAGGCGGGGGTGAGGAGGGAGTCTCCAAGGGAAATTTCCCTTCGGCTTGGCCTGGGATCTGTTCCCACTGGTATAAATGGGAGTGACTTTACTGGCTGTGATACCTGTCGAATGCATTCGGTTTTGAGATTACCAGAAGCTGTCAGACCCTCTTAATAAAGGGAAGAGTAAGATGTGATTACAGCCTGCAGACTCCTCCACACTGAAGAACACTCAGTCACGTGGAATATTTAATGTAAGGAAAAGTGGTTGACAGATGAAGCTGGAGGTAAAATCTGTCCCCTTACCTCTGGATTCATTATAGGAACATAAACTGGGAAAAGCACAAACTTGTTGACTTGGGCAGCATTTGGTGCCTGTCCATATTATGTTCCATTTCAATAGACTTTTACTGTTTCTCTCTTCCTAACAGAGCAGCAGGAAAACACAGAGTCAGACACGCTGTGATCACCACAAAGCCCTACAGATTAAAATAAATAAATAAAAGGACCAGCCTTTTCTCCAAGCCTTTGTGCCAGGTGTGAATCAAGGGCGCAGGACCGTGTTTGCCCAGTCTAAGCAAAAGGGAACCGGCTCAGTGTTCCCTTTCTCTCTCATCTGCTGTGCCTGGTGCCAGCCCTGCTGATGCCTCAGCACCTGGGGCTGGCTCCATCTGCCTCCCTGGTGCTGACTCCAGTGCTTGTTGTTACGTGTTCTGCCTGCACAGCCAGTTCCCAGGCTGCCTCGCTCAGGTGATCCCTTCCCTGGCTGGACCTGCTCCACTGCTTTGGGACACTCCCAGGAGCTTAGGCTGCCGCGAGCCTGGAGCACCCAGGAAGGAACTACCTGGGAGGAAGCAGGGCTGGATCCCGGAGTCTGGAAAGGGCTGGGAAGACCCGATCTGTTCCCCAGACCCCTTATGTGCAAGTACAGACACAAGTTTCCGGCCTTAACCACCTCATCTTTTCACTGCCCTAGATACCACCAAGAAAAGAAAGGCAGCGTAGACAGACTATTCCTTAGCCCACACTCTGCACAGTCAGCCACAAATCCCTCTCTGCTATCAACACTTGAAGGACTTCCAAACCATGGGCAAGAAATGAATCAAGGCCCTTTTGATCCCTGTGATGGGCCTCACCTGACCTGTACACCACATTCAATGGCATCACTGACATCTCTTACGGTGGGCTGTGAAAAAAAAATCATGTTTCCAAAATGTCTCAATACACAAAGTTTACAAATCAATTATTTAAAAGAAAATATTTGGCCTCAAAAAAAATCGGAAAGATCCCATGCAAACAGACTGCTCATGTTCTGGGTTGGGTTTAGGAGAGGACAGCAATGCCTGAGGGAAAATGACTGGAGCAGACATGGTGACAATGAGACATGGAAAGTGTTAGCTTGCTCTCAAGAAAATGTTGTACTTGGTAAATGATCTGGGAAGGGACCTGTCTCCTCAAATACGGTTTAAGGTGTGGAGTTTTTAATTCTGCACTGTGTGATGGAAGGACAAGCCAGTGCCTTCTGATCCTGCTGCAGAGGAAGAACCTGTGTGAACAGCAGGACATGCCTGTCTCCAGAGGCTGCTTCTGCATGTGCTCATTTGCCATCCTAAAGGTTGGACTTCTGCTGAAAAGGATCTTCCAGTCTCACAGGGGTGCAGCATATGTAGTTTTGAAGTGTAGTCCAGAATTTCCTACTTCAGCCAGAACACGTGGCCATAAGAGCTGGGGCAAATGGGAAGCTGCCCAGAGAAGCTGTGGCTGCCCCATCCCTGGAAGTGTCCAAGGTCACACTGGATGGGGCTTGGAGCAACCCAGTCTAGTGTAAGGTGTCCATGGCAGGGGATGGTCTTGAAGGTCCCTTCCAACCCAAACCATCCCATGGCTGCATGATAATGGATGCTGGACACCTTCCCATGAACTGCTCTTCTCACCAAGCAGGGCTCAGGCACATTCCTCAGAACAGGACAGTGAAATATGGGCGATAACTTGACGAGACACTTTTTTAGCTACAACTGCTTCTACCAAGTCCTAATTCTTATTTCTTTTTCTCTTTCCATTCTTCTCTCTGCATTTCCTGCTGAGTCTTATCATGTTCTTCTCAATGTCCTCTTCAGGCAGTAGGCTCAAAACCTGGGTTACTGTCAAAATTTCTGGCTGGAATTTGTTATTCCTGTTACAATGCCATATAATGCTCCCAGACCTTCTCCTTTGGTCATCTGAAGAGCTGACCACTCCATGTTAATGATCTGAGAGAATGTCACCCCATTCTTCACTCTGGATGGTCTTCTGTGGATTTCAGTCATCATTAAGAAAAAGATAGTACCTCTGCCTGTTGCTGGGAGTTTCACTTCAGAAGTTTTAGCCATCAGATGAGAAACTGCTTCAATTAATCAAATTTTCACTGAGCCTTCAGAGATCCCAACTGCACTTTCCATGTTCATACCTGTGGCAGCTGACCCTGATAAATAACTCCAAGAACCCTTTCTGTGTCTCAGGTGAGTAGTGAATGCCTTGAATGCTACAGGCATGTGGCACAGTGGAACTG
The DNA here is from genome assembly GCA_022316685.1 of Progne subis subis. Classification (NCBI taxonomy): domain Eukaryota; kingdom Metazoa; phylum Chordata; class Aves; order Passeriformes; family Hirundinidae; genus Progne; species Progne subis. The sequence goes on from JAKJHU010000737.1 coordinate 108,521, forward strand.
GGAGCCTGGTCTGCACCTCCAACACTCACTGGACTCTCACTCATCTCTGCTTACTAGGGCAAGGGATCCCACAGAAAGTCCTTTGCTGGAGAATCAGGAAAGTAGGAAAGTGGCCAGATTTTCAGAATATCCAGGGGACCTTTCTGCAGGCCAGAGGAAGGGAAAAGTGGCAGAAGAATCACATTATAATTTTCTTTGTGAAGTGGTTACTGAGACACCTGTCAATGTGTCCCACACTTGGCAGTATGTGAACCTGTCAGCCTTAACTGTCCCATTCAGCAAGAGCACAGAGTGGACAGGGAAGTCTGAAATGTGGAGAGTCACCAGCACAAAACCACAGTAGCTGGAAATGAAATGTCATCTTGTGTGCAAAAGGTGTCTCTTAGCAGATTATCGGAATAATCACTGAATCCTCTGGGTTGGAAAAGCCCCCTGAGACCTTGAGTCCAACCGCTCTCTCAGCACTGCCAAGGCCACCACTAACCCATGTCCCCAAGCGCCACATCTACGACAGCAATGCTCGTGCCACATTCACAATCTTTCAGCCAGTCCCTTTCCCTGGGTTTTTATTCAAAAGGTAGCAAGTATAAGGAAGTCTAAAACAGAGAACTTTACAAAAAGGACAAATTGTAATTTGGAGGAGAACCATGTGCTGCCCTTGACTTTTACTTCCCACACACACTGTTCTTAGAAATGCACTCATCCATCTCCTCTTCCCCATTAAGACTACAAAAATTCAGCATATGGGGCCTGATACGCAGTCCAGATGTGTCCCATATAACTGTAAAATGCACAGAACTCCAATCCTGCAGGGTCTGGAGCTGAATTTCCATTGCCTGGAAAGTTGTGGTTGCCAGAAAAATTATATCTAGAGCACAGGTAAATCTGTCCTGAGCCACGACCCTGCTCTGAAACAAGTATACAGACATTTCCACACTTACAGAATCTCAGAATCAGAGACTGGTTAGAGTTGGAAAGAACCTTCAAACACATTTTGTTTCACCCCCTTGCCATGGGCAGGAACACCTTCCAATAGACCATGTTCCTCCCAGCCCCATCCAGCCTGGCCTTGAACACTTCCAGGGATGGGGAAACAACAACTTTTTCCTTTTGGAATGCAACTTCCCCTAAACCATATGAAAAGCAAGACTTTCCCCCCTCCCCCTGCCTCAGAATACTCGTATTACCAGGTCACAGCAAATTCAACTGTCTTTTTACCCCTCAAATGCAACTATAAAGTCCCTCAGGTAAATGGGAGTGAGATCAAAAAGAAAACAACTTTCCTTAAAATGTAGCTCCCATGTGCCCATCTAAGGGGGCTGGGACACACTGTGCTCTCCTGCCTCCTGATCCCGGGAGAACATTATGCATAGGGAACTGGGAATCAATGTTTAGCACTGCTGTCACTGTCACTGCTCTGGTTTGGGGTAGTTTGCTTTTACTGACCTATTTTTGGCCTCTCTTGCAGCTGAGCTTATTGCAGCTTCCACAAATTAGATGTTTTCAGCAGCAGAAGGATGTGATCAGTACTTCTGTTTCTTCACAGGTGCCTCTTCCCTTTCTAACTGTTCTACGAGACGGAGAACCCAAACCTCAGGCCAGGCAAGATCCGTAATTGACCCCTATTGACCTTGGCCAATTTAGAGTGAGCAACACGGAACCATCCCCTTCCTCTCCTCACACACAAATCCTGAGGTCTGTCAGGCTCACACCTATGGAAAACTCAGCAAGTGCCAGCCCGTGTGCCTGTGCACGCCTGTCCACACGTATCTGTCCGTGCTCCTGCCTGTACGTGCATGACTGTGTCAGCTCGTGGGCCGTGTCAGCACTCGGCTGCAGACCCAATCCATGTGTGTGGAATGCAGGGGCCTCAGGAGTTGCTTCCCAGCTCCTTGCCCACTGCAGACCCCAGCCCTCACAGCGCACCCCCTCTGTGCCAATCCCTACAGTGTTCCTGCTCCAAAGAGGAAGCCCGAGCTTGGGCTCTGTTATGGGGAGCTCAGTCAGGCTGCAAGACTCTTTCCAAAGAATGAGTCTGACTTTGGGAACATATGCTCCTTAGGGATATCTCAAAGGGGAAGGGAGACAATTGTGTGAAGTGTTTGATAAGCAGTTTTGATCTGAGTATGGAAGAGTCCCTTTCCTGTGCCATCCAGGTCCCTTCCCTCACCATCTCCAGTCACTGCTGCCTACACTGGGACACTCTGAGTCCATTGCTTCCCCATCCCCAGTCCCAGCTGCCAGCACTGGGACACTTTCCCACCTCCCTTGCCCCTCTCATCTCCTCCGGTCTCTCTCCCTTCTCACCATCATGGCGTGACTGGGAACTCCTTCCACTGGAGCCTTCCTGCGTAGAAGCAGCAACCTCCTGCCCATAGATTGCCTGTGGAATTCACTGTCCCAGATGCCAGGTGCTCAGCCCTGTGCAGAGGAACAGGATAGACCCTCCCCGGCCCTTGCCCTCCACCTCACGCAGCCATACAGGTACCCCAGGAGCTATCTGCCCTTCTCCTACCTTACCAGGGAAGCCGGGCAGGTGGTGGGTAGGTAGTGGGTCACTCTCTGGCTCAGGCGGCCATGCAGGTACCCACGAGGTCTCCACCCTTCTCTACCTTCCCAGGTGAGCTGGGGCAGGTGGTGGGTCACTCTCTGCTCACTTGGACGTGCCTGCAACCTGATTCACCTGGGAGCCAGGCGAGCGAGGCTCCACCCAGGGCAGAGCGGGGGTGAGTAAGAGCGAGAGAAAGGCAAACTCCGGAGAGCTGTTCCCTCCCCAGGCGCGCAGGGAGCCAGAGATAAGGGCTGCGCATTCCTGAGCCGCCGGAGGCCTCTCCCTTTCCGTCTGCCCCGAGCCTGTCAGACCAGCTCGGGACTGGGAGCGGGGCAGGGCAGGGCCGCAGCCCTTGTCCTGTCCCGGGCCTTGGCATGGACCCCCAGCACAGCCCCGGGCAGGGCCTGGGCGCTGGCCCCAGCTCGGTCGTTGCCCTGCGGCTCTCAGGAAGGGGGGGTTTGGGCTCTCGGGCACTTTTCGTGCTCTGGGTCTGTCGGGGACAGATAAGCAGCAGCACCTGGGCAGTTGGCACCGTGGTAACAGGAGGGGTCGGCGGCAGCGCCCTCTGCACCGCGGCGGGACTGTGCCACCCCCGTGTCCCTTAGGGGGCCTGAGGCCGAGAGCCGTGGCCTCCTGTGCACCCCCATCACCGTCCCCGGAGCCGGGGCCCCGCGGGCAGGGAAGGGTTAAGCGAGATTCCCCGCAGCCCCGGGCGTGGCAGCGCCTGTTCCAGCTTTCATGTCCCAGCTCGTCCCGCCCGGCAGCCGCCGCCGCCGTGAGGGCCGGGCCGGCGGTGACTCAGGCGGGGAAGGCGGCAGCGAGCGGGCGCGGGGCTGAGGGTCTCAGCGTGAGGGAGGGGCGAGCACCCTGTGCCGGGCGCTGCTGAGGCATCCCCAGTCCCGAGGCAGGTTTGGGCTCCTCATGAAAAGGACACCGAGGGGCTGGAGCGTGTCCAGGGCAGGGAACAGAGCTGGGAATGAGTCTGGAGCACGAGGAGCAGCTGAGGGAGCTGGGGCCGGGGGGGTCAGCCTGGAGAAAAGGGGGCTTAGGAAGAACTTTCTCTCTCTCTACAACTCCATAACAGGAGAGTAGAGCCAGGTGGGGGTCAGACTCTACTCCCAGGTAATAAGTGACAGGATGAGAGGTCATGGCCTCAAGCTGCACCACAAGATGTTTAGGTGGGATATTTGGGAGAATCCTCCTGCAAAGGGCTCTCCAGCCCTAGCACGGCTGCCAAGGGCGGTGGTGGAGTCCCCATCCCTGAGATTTAATAGTGGTGTGAATGTGGCACTTGGGGACATGCGTTAGTGGTGGTCTTGGGGGTGCTGGGGGAGCGGTTAGACTCAGTGATCATTGAATCATGGAGCAGTTTGGGTTGGAAGGGACCTTACACCTCATCCAGTTCCACCTTCCTGTCATGGACACCTTCCACTATCCCAGGCTGCTCCAAGCCCCATCCAACCTGGCCATGGACACTGCCAGGGATCCAGGGGCAGCCACAGCTTCTCGGGGCAACCTGTGCCAGGGCCTCACCACCCTCACAGGGAAGGATTTCTCCCCAACATCCCAACTAAACTCACCTCTGGCAGTGGGAAGCCATTCCCCTCTGTCCTGTCACTGCAGGCCCTTGTCTAAAGTCCAGATCTCTTGGAGCCCCTTCAGGCACTGGAACTGAGGTAACAATTCATCAACTGCTTGGCTTCTCTTCCCTGTGGACAGAACACTTCTGCTCTCTCATGGAGTGTAGTGTTGTCTTTGTTTACATCTTTGATGTAATACCTTTTCTGTCATCAGGAAACTGCAAAGGATCTGTTTGGAGGCCCCAAAAATGATGACATTGCTGGTAGTTATGATATGGCTGTTTCACGCAGGATCTATCAGACTGAACATTGGTGACTACTACAGAGGTGGCTGCATCAGCACAGCCATCCCATGCTCATCCCACAGATCCTGGAATGGTGTCACTATGTTCATGGGGGAAATTCGGACCTTCCAGGCCAAAAAGATGAACTGTAACTGAACATTGGATACAGGGGAGCTACACCATCTATTCTGATATCTCAGATATAAATTTAGATTGGATAAGAAGTGCCCCTGGTCTGAGGCTGTGATTCAGAACGAGCTGAACCATTCCTGCCTGTAAGGAAAGCCAGTTTCAATATGAGTTTGGAGCTTTTCTCTGTATGATACTGAAATACGAATTGGTGAAATTCCTCAGAAAGTCAGGTTTAAACTGTTTCATTTGTTTTTCTATAAGGTTTCAGTGTGTGGCTTTTATCCTTAAATAATGATGACTTGTAGTAAGAGTCTGGAATAAAATGTAAAGGAACTTAAAACCTTTGTTAGCTTTGGCTTTTAGATTCTGTAAGCCAGTAGGAATCTGTGTGAGTTATTCTGAGATGTTATTATGTGAGAGAAATCCCAGTGAAAACACATTGGCCTTTACAGAGTTTGTGGTCAGAACTACTCCCATACTCTTGTTTCAGCCTTTATCTCACACCAGTTTAATTTAATTAAGTCTCATAACCCGTGTTTGACTAAAGTACTTCGCAGCAGTGTAAGTAAATACAATTATCACCTTTCAGTCTTCTCACTATTAAATAGAAAACATTTAAATCCCCTCATTTTCTCTTTTCCCCATCACTTAAATGGTATTTATGGACCTTTTCTGTTCCAGCTTTTCAAAACTAACTTTCAAATTTGAATATCAAAGAGGATGCTTTTACTTTCAGTTTCACTATTGCTGTATACACAAATACATCACCAACATTTTATTAGAGTAGGTTTGACTTCTCCTGAGCCAATTTTTTTTGCACTCCAGAGTGAATGCTACCTGTTGCTGATTTTAAAGCTTTTCCTAATGGAATAGAAAGGCCTGTATCTTTCCACTTGGGAATTACTAATAAAGTTTTGCTGCTCTTCTATTCTGAATGTCAGTTGTGTTTATTTTCTTGTATTATTTCCAGGATCATATTGGTTATTTTAAAGAATCTTCTTCCACTGTAAATGCAGTGTATGTGTGTAAGTGATGTTTGTTTGGTTTTCATGAATTACAATGCATTTGCATTGTTACACTGGATTAGTGCAGTAATCTGGGTAATTACTGTTTGTCACCAGTGTCTTACTCGGCTCCCTCTGCCAGCGGCCTGCAAACAAGGGACACTCGTGTCCCAGATTGATGTTGGATTAACAACATGGGGTAAAAACAACGTGTGTGGAATGAGTGTGAGACCTAATTTCAGATTGTGGTAACTGCTTCCACTGGGGCTGCAGCTCTTGGAGCCAGCAGAGCACAGCAGCCAACACCCAGAGCAGGTGAGGAGCAGCAGGGAGAACACCCAGAGTAGGTGAGGAGCAGCAGGGAGAACACCCAGAGTAGGTGACGAGCAGCAGGGAGAACACCCAGAGCAGGTGAGGAGCAGCAGGGAGAACACCCTGAGCAGGTGAGGAGCAGCAGGGAGAACACCCTGAGCAGGTGAGGAGCAGCAGGGAGAGCTCTGCTGCACTGTTCTCCCCAGGAACCAACACAGCCCACGTGTGTTGGACAGGTCATGCTGGGATACTGCTCTAGCCCTCAGTTTTGGCAACAGCCTGAACAGCAGCACTGCGAGGGGTCTCAGCACTGATCAAGAGGGGGTTGCACAAATTTGTGGCCTCAAGTGCCACAGAATTCAAAACATGTGGAGATATGGCACTCAGGCTCATGGTGTGGTGGTGAACGTGGTGGTGCTAGGCTGGTGGCTGGTCTTTATGCTCTTACAGGTCTGTTGTGACCATAATGATTCTGTGATTCCATGATTTTAAAACAGAAATCATAGAAATCTGACCTGATGGGAGCTTGGGTTCTGATAATTTTAGATGGGATACTGAGAGGAAGTTCTCCCCTGTGAGGGTGGTGTGGCCCTGGCACAGGGTGCCCAGAGCAGCTGTGGCTGCCTCATCCCTGGCAGTGCCCAAGGCCAGGTTGGAGAGGGCTTGGAGCAGCCTGGGATAGTGGAAGGTGTCCTTGCCCATGGCAGGGGGTGGGATTGGATGGGCTTTGAGCTCCTTTCCCACCTAAAACATTCCATGATTCTTTGGTTACCACACTCTGCCCCTGGCTACATCCACCAAGGAGCCAGTGGCCCACTGCAATCGCTGACAGAATGCAAGGAACAGACACATTACCTGCCCCAAAGGTGCCACCAGCAGAGACCAGGTAATCTGGAGAACAGGAACTCATTCCAGAGTCATTTCTTTAGCACTGCAGATCCACGGGCTCTCTGACAGTGGAGAAGGTGGTGAATCTTCCCCTTGACTCCACACTGGTGACTCATTCCAGCTGCTACTCTGGGTTTGATCTGTTCAGGCTCTGCATTTGTACATAGCAGATCATCTGGGTTAAATGCAGCTTTGCTTTCACCCTTTATCTGTCTGCTCTGAAGCTGTTTAACATGATCTGCCTGTTTTTATGCCATCTCAGTTTCAATGAGTCCCAGGCACTGACGAGCACTGAGCTGATTTTTTCTGGAGTGACTGCAGGCTCAACTCACAGGTCCCTAATCCAATTCCCACCCCTGCTCTACTGACAGAATTGGAAAAATCTCTTCAGTGGTTGCACGAGTCATCCCCCTCTAATTCTTCACAGCGACTTTTTATTGTAAAGAACTGAGGAGAAATCCCACAAGCAGAACTGACATCTGAATGGAACTCTGGGAGTGGGAACAGGAATGTGGTCTTGCACAGATTCACTGTTGTTTGCTTTTTTAAAGGAAACTGCCTTCAATTAATGGGGCTGATGGGGAATATCTGTGAAGAATCAGTGTTATATTTATACAGCAGCACTGTTCGGGTACCAGGGCATGAAGTTGTTGTGAGGGTTTACTGGTTTTTTGTTTACCAGTGTTCAGCCCTGATGGCCATCCTTTCCTTCTGGGGAAAAACCCAGGAAGGGTCCTTGAGCTAAGGAAGGTAGGTCCCTGGGATCAGGTCACCTGGCTTTAGCCTCTGACCACACTGGAGAGTCCTCCGTGCAGACAGGAGGGATTCAGAACATCCACTATCATTAAGAGAAAACCCAGACCTGCTTGGCTGGGCCAGTTAACGCTCCCTCACAGGAACAAGGATATCCAGAGCCAGAGCTCATCCCTGCACTGGCAGAGCTTCCATCTTCAAAAGTCACGGCAGACACATTTTAATTTCTAGCCCAGACTCATCACAGTCTGAAAATTCCTTATTAGGGGACAAGGTGCTGACACTGACTCTTCTCTGTGGTCACCAGTGACAGGAACCAAGGGAATGGCCTGAAGTTAGGGGAGACTCCCTGTCAGGGGAGGCTTAGGTTGGATATTAGAAAAAGGTTCTTCACCCAGAGGGTGGTTGGGCACCGGAACGGGCTCCCCAGAGCAGTGGTCACAGCACCAAGCCTGACAGAGTTCAAGAGGTGTTTGGACAATGCTCTTTGGCACATGGTGTGAATCTTGGGGATGGTCTTGTGCAGCGTCAGGAGCTGGACTCGATGATTCCTGTGGGTCCCTTCCAACTCAGCTTACTCTCTGATTCCGTGATTCACACAAACTAGTACTGTAGCGTGTAGAGAAGGCAAACGACATTTTGCAGTCAGGTGCACTGTGTGCCTCCTCTGTCCTCCCTGAAGAGAAACAGCCTCACTGCACAGCGGGTCCTGATTTAGAATGTTGGTTTAAGGCTATTAAGGCAATTAAATAAATGAGAATTCACCACAACCGCAGGTAAATGGTTTCTGCAGGCAGGGAACTGCACCTTTTCATTGACGGTGCGCAGCACGGGCCCTGAGCCGCTCCCGGAGCCGTTTCGATCCCTCGCTCCAGGATCCTCTCCCGGGATCCGCTCGTCCCCGGCCGGGCTGGGCTGGGCCGGGCCCGGCCGCGCGTGTCGCTGTCGCGTCACGAGCGCGTCACCGCTGCGTCACGTTACGTCACCGGGGAGCGCCGGCGCGCGGCATCACGTGATGGTGTCAGCTGACACGGCCGCGCCCCGCTGCTCCCGGCCCGGCCCGGGCACTGCCCGTCCGTACCACCGCTGTGGGCCCGAGCAATGCCCGTCCGTACCACCGCTGTGGGCCCGAGCAATGCTCGTCCGTACCACCGCTGTGGGCCCGAGCAATGCCGTCCGTACCACCGCTGTGGGCCGAACAATGCCCGTCCGTACCACCGCTGTGGGCCCGAGCAATGCCGTCCGTACCACCGCTGTGGGCCGAGCAATGCCCGTCCGTACCACCGCTGTGGGCCGAACAATGCCCGTCCGTACCACCGCTGTGGGCCCGAGCAATGCCGTCCGTACCACCGCTGTGGGCCCGGGCACTGCCCGTCCGTACCACCGCTGTGGGCCGAACAATGCCCGTCCGTACCACCGCTGTGGGCCGAACAATGCCCGTCCGTACCACCGCTGTGGGCCCGAGCAATGCCGTCCGTACCACCGCTGTGGGCCCGGGCACTGCCCGTCCGTACCACCGCTGTGGGCCGAACAATGCCCGTCCGTACCACCGCTGTGGGCCCGGGCACTGCCCGTCCGTACCACCGCTGTGGGCCGAACAATGCCCGTCCGTACCACCGCTGTGGGCCCGGGCACTGCCCGTCCCACGGCTCTGGGGCCCTCTCCCTGCCTGGCCTGGGCAGTTCCCATCGGTGCCGCCGCTCTGGGGCCCGCTCCCTGCCCGGCCCATCCGCGCCGATCCTGCCTGTCCCTGCACAGCCGGGGCCCAGTGCCACACGCAAGTTGTCGTTCAGCCACGCACAGCCGGTACCCGGCCTGCCCTCCGGCCCCGCCAGGTCCCTCCCGTACCTTCCAGGGAGCTACAGCTCTTCCCAACTCATCCACCAGCCCGTTAATGTACATGGAGATGTGAAGCACCAGGACATATGGACCTGAAGCCAGTGAGGTGTCTTTGCCCAAGGCCCAAAGATGGGTAAAGCAAACTTCTCTGGTGGTGGCAGTGGTGGCTGTGGCATGGGAGGTCCTGCAGTGTTCCGGCTTTGGGGTCTTTTGGTGCTCCATGTGTGTCACTAATGGTGACTGTAAGCACAGAATCAACAAAACCTACATGTAGCAGCAGCAAAAGTGGCACTGAGTTACACCCACAGCTTCATCTCCTCCAGCAATTTGTCTCCAGAGGCAGCTGGTGGCCAGCGAGACTGGAAACCAACATTGTCCAGCCTCCGGTTATTGCAGGTGTTCTCGGGGCCAGGTTTCTCTGAGATGAGAAACAGGTAAATTTGTTGTGGTTTGCAGCTTCTGTGACAGCCTCTCCTCTCTGCTGGCAGTCCTTGAAGGGTTCTACAGTTATTCCAGACACCTGCCTGCTGTTACATATGGAGGGAAATGCAGGGAAGGCACAACGCCATCCTTCACCTTACATACCATAGATAGGATTTGACTCCTAAAGCCAAGAAATCTTGCATTGAGCAGGGTCAGAGGGGCAGGCTGTGCAGGTTCACACCTGGAGCTGTGTCCTGACATTCCTGCCCCTCCATCTCCCAGAGCTCGTCTGTGCATTGCTGCTGCTGCACTTGGCAGTCAGCTGCAAAAGTGTTTCTTGCCAAACCTTTCAACCCAGCCAGCTGTGCTCTGGTCTCTGCCTGTGCAGCCTTGGAGATCTTTGCATTCTCCCAATATACTGAGCTGGCTTATTCTGTTCCTATTTATGGAGAAATCATAGAATCATTGCATGGCTGGGGTTGGAAGGAGTCTTAAAGACTATCTAGTTCCAACCCTACATGAATAATCCCTAAATAAATAAACCATTTCCAATAAACCATTTCCACTGATGATGTTTCTGTATTTACTTTGGTCTGAAGGGGTAGCTACTTCCCATTACCTAATCAGGGTTCAGTTAGTAGTGGGTAAATTGTACACACTAAGAAACCTGGTAGTGAACCTGGCCCAAGGAAACAGAGTGTGAGAGAACAGCTACATTACCGCAGCAAAGGAGCTGTGCACAGAGCCCGTGGGAGCCTTGCAGTTCAGACTCCTGAACCCTCGTGCTGCCCAAGGACACCGCTGTTCCTGATGTGCCATGCAGCACAGCCAAGGCCCCTTTTCCAGCTGTACCTGTCACACAGGTGGAAGAATGAGGCTGAGGTCTGGCACTACCCGGGCACTAGGAAAAGGAAATCCACCTTCCTCTGAGACTGCTCCTTTCCCTGGGGTGGCACAGCACGGTGCCCATCCATTGAACCACACTCAGGAAATCCTGACTGAGCTAGAGGAATTGGAGTTAGCTTTCACCAGCCAAACTATTTTTAAAGACTTTAATAATGTAAACGAAAGTGTTGGGTGTTTTTTGGTTTTGTTTTTAAACACAGCCAAGTAAGGAAAGCCAAGACACTGAAGATCTTGCTTGTATCACTGTGGTTCATATTGGTTCTTTTTCCCCATCCCTGAATACTGATATTCTCACAGCTGGCAGTAATTTGGGTGCACATTAATTTCTGCTCCCAAACACAGGAACACCAGGAGCATCTTTGCTGGTGTATGCGGTGAGTAGTAACCACCACCAAAGTGTGGATACCGGAATTGCAGACCTCACACAGGGCAAACCACCATGACTAAAGGCTCTAAAATGTAAAGTAAACTTTATTATCCTTGAACCACAAAATAGATTTCTTTGGTTGTACAAATTTCACTAGTTACAGTCTTGATGCGCTAATTTTCCCTCAGAGTCTCTTGGGAGAGAACGGGAGAGAATCCAGAGCCTGGCACCAGGTACCGCACAGGGAAAGGAGAGAAGAATCACAAGTTAGTCACCAAAACCCAGCCAGGATTGTTCCCAAAACTGCTGTTGTTAAAAAGCAAATGCTAAAATTAGATGTAAAAAGTAAAAGCTCAAATTGCTGATGATGGAAGCAGCTGCAGCTGCAGTGTGAGATTATCAGAGTTCCCCCTTCACGAATCCGTAAAATCAAAACACACAGTCAGTTAAAATGATCCGCTGGATTTCGGCATGAAAGGAGAGGCTCAACTAAAAAACTGCACTCAAGAAACTGCATCCAGCTCTTTCCTTCAGCAAATGTACAAGCAGAGGTGCCTGTCACTGCCCAGCCACTGTGAGGCTCCAGGTCCAACCCTGGTCTTACTGGGGAGTCAGAGAGCACCAATGGACAGGGAATGGGACTGTGCCGAGCACGGACCTTCCTCACGGCTAGAGGCAGTGAAAAAAAAAAAAAAGAACAAGAAAAGGGTTGTTTCCCCTCACTAGTGGCAGCAGAGGCTGATGGCAGAGTCGGGAGCAGCAGCTGTGACCTCCACATCGGCAGAGCTCACGTGATGCAGAACCTGCTCACAGCCCTTGTTCCACATATGGAAACCAGGACTCACACCCCCACTCATTTCTCATTTTCCTTTTCCCCTCTTGCGTGGGCAAACGTGCATTTTCCCCATCCTCCACGGAAAGGGGCCTGAAGCCAATGAGCTGGCAAAGTGGAACTGTGTAGTTATTGCAAGGCACAGGCCAGCCCCGTCCAGCGCCGTGGTGCTCCTGGTGCTCCCTGCCAGCCCCATCCAGCCCCGTGACGTCCCACTGCACCCCACAGCCAGCACGGGCGCTGTGGACTCCCCACTAGTACCTGCCACGTGTAAGATCCTCTAACTCCCAACCTGACCCAGCAACGCCACATTCTACCCCTCCCCGGTTCCTGAACTCTACCCACCTACGGTCCCTGCTGTCACCTCCCGCCGCTGCCACCGCGTCCCACCCCGAGTGTCCTGCGCCCCACTGCTGTCACGCTCCCCCTGCACCCCTGCCACGGCTCCGTGCCGTTCCTGCCCCAGTTACCAGCTCGGCCCCGGCGCTACCGGAGACAGACGCCACTCGTGTGCTCGGGTGTGACAAAGGGGACGTGACCATCCAGTGGGGGACCTGTCCCCAGGACAGCGCAGAGCCCAGCAGGAGCAGTGTCCCACCAGGACAGAGGCAGGTGGCAGAGAGCTGGCTCTGTTTTCCTTGAGCACAGAGTGTCAGTGGCAGAGGGAGGCACTTTGCTGGAATTCTGGTGGATTTTTTTTTTTTTTTTCTTCTTTTGCCTCCAAGCTTCTCATTCCCAAACACTCCCAAAGGGAAGTGAGGTGACACAGTGCAGGAGGTGGGAGGAGATGCTTTTTGGCAAAAGACTGGAAATTAAATAGGAGTAAAGGCAGGCTGGACCTTCCTCCTGATTCCCACCAGAGGAGAAGCTCCTTTAGACCACTACAAAACCCAAGTTGAGGCAGTAACAGCTGGAGCCCAGCACACTCACACTCCTACATTCTCCCTGTCCTACCCTTCCCCACACACAATATTTACAGTCTAACAAGCTGCCCACTGTCCTGGCCACACTTCCTCTCCATCTGCCAGCAGTCAGTCCAGTGTTGTCCCAATTTTGGGATGTGCCCCAGTGCACTATTGGATGAGAAACGAAGGCGGTTCACAGCCTCAGAGGAGTCAGTTGGCCACAGAGCTCACGGGAAGCTCAGGTCCCATCCGGAGTCTGTAGGCAGGGGGGCAGCCTGGTGCTGTCCCTGGAGCACAGGGAGCTCGGCAGGGCTGTGCCAGGCCAGTCCGTTGCCCAGGTGTGCCAGGTCACCTATGTGGGGACAGCGGTCTCCAAACTGCGCCGGCTGTGCCGGAGCTTCCTCTTGCTGCTGTACAGGGCCATGTCCTCCAGGGCTGAGGGAGCTGGTGCTGATGGATCCCGCGTTCCCAGTGTGTCCTCGTCCTCTGGCTGCCCATCCTGCTCCCGGGGAACTGCAGTGACGAGAGATGTTCACATTTGAAGCCAAAGCGCTGGGTTACGTTAGGTAAGGTACTGAGAAGAAATCCTTCCCTGTGAAGGTGGCGAGACCCCAGAGCAGCTGTGGCTGGCAGCAATCCCGTCTCATGGAAGGTGTCCCTGCTCAGGGCAGAGGGGAGGAGTGGCTGATCTGTAAAGTCCCTTCCTAGCCAAACCATTCAGTGACTCTGGCAGCACACAGCAGGCACAGTAGGGTGACAGAACGGTTTGTGTAGGAAAGAACCTTAAAGCTCCTCTCATTCCAGCCCCTGCCACAAGCAGGGACACCTTCCACTAGATCAGGTTGCTCCAAGCCCTGTCCAACACAGCCTTGAACACTTCCAGGGAGTGTTCCAGGGTATTCCCAGGCACTGGATTTGGGACAGCACTGGTCTCAGTCACTCACAGAAACCCCATGCCCAGAACTTCCTGTAGCTCATGTGGATGCTGGGAAGGAAGTGCCACATGTGACATGACACCTGCCTCTAACACCCATCATTCATTGAACATGACTGGAAGTGCCAAGCTATATGAAAAATCAAGTGTCCTAAAATGCTTCTGCTCTCAGACCACGGATCCACCCTGACTCGGGTCTGCAGGGGGCTGAGGGCTTTAAACTTATGGGCACCACAGAGACACAGTGGGACAGCTCCTGTGCCTCAGGTGTTGGAATGGGAGGATCCAGACCCTTAGGGAAGGACAGGGGCAATGAGGCGAGGGTCACCTCTGTGTCAGTGCCCAGCTGGATGCAGGGAGCTGCACCTGAGAGGCTTGAGGAGCTGACCAGAGCTCACAGGTCAGGACTGCAGGGACAAGTGACATTGCTGACCAGGAAGACTGAGGGGATGAGATCTCCATGGACAGATGGGAGCAGCCTCACATTCACAAGCCTTGGTCCTAGGGCAGGGGAATTCAACCAGCCCAGTTCTGCTGGAAAGACAGCCCAGGAGGGCACAGGCAATCCATGAGCTTCAGGTGCCAACGGGCTCCTGGGAAATCTCTCTAAAGCCTCTGGATGCAGCAGAGAACCTCAAAGAGTGAAATCCATTAAAACCTGCCAGCTGAAAGGCTCAGTCTGCTGAGCTGTGCCCCGTGTCCCTCTGCTCCAGACGCAGCTCTCTGGCAGTGGGAAGCCATTCTCCCTTGTCCTCTCACTCCAGGCCCATGTAAAAAATCCCTCCAGCTCTCTGGTAGCCCCTTTAGGCTCCCCAGAGCCTCCTCTTCTGTAGGCTGAACACTCCCAGCCTGTGCAACCCCTTCAAGAACGCTGGGGTTTGGAAGCAGGATGACTGAGCCTCAGACAAGGCACACAGGTATAAAAGCAGCACCTGGGCACACAAAGATAAAAATCCAGCCTGGGTGGGTGGGGGAGGAAATCCCCTGGCTCAGAGGGAAGTCAGTCCTTTTAGACCCTCTTAGGCCCAAGGAGCCCCAGACATGCAGGTTTAGTGATCCCCACGCAGCACACTAAGCTTTAACAACCTTTGGACTGCACCCTGGGAAAAGCTCTGCAGGAAAGAGAGGGGCAGCTCTGGTGGGCAGGTCAGGAGTTACACCACGGGAAAAGGACAGGGAGGAGCTGCCACAGGACCCAGCAGCCAGGACCTGCTCCTGGGTCAGGATCTTGCAGCTGAGGAGGAGGAGTGATGAAGGCTATATCAGGAGAGACCACTGATGCCACCAAGCTGTATCAGGGAGTCACATGAAGCTCAATTATAACAAAGTGCGTCGTGATCCATACAGCTGAGGGGTAAAGTGACATGGAAGGGGCAATCTACTGCAGATATGAACAGATTCAAGAAAGAAAGAACTCTGAAATCAAAGCCTCTGTCTTAGGAGGTGCAAACCCACTGATGGCTGCAGCCTGGAGTAATTCTGGAAGGAACTACTTTGTGCATTTCTTCTTTTGTGTCCTTTTCTGGCACTCCCAGTGGCTCCCGCCACACCCCAGATCAGCCACAACCTTGTGCTAACTCACTAAGTTCATTTTCACACTACTGGATGATGTTTAGGTTCAATAAAAGGAATAGAATCCTGATTGCATAAAAGAAATGCACCATCCTTGAATGAGATGACAGTTGTGTAGGCACTGGCAGAGATTTCTGTATATACTGGCAGCTTCCCAGCAATGCCATTTCACTGTCAGGTTTAGGTATTGGGAAAGATGGGAGAACACAATTCAGAATGTCCTCCCCTCCTGCACAGTCTGCAGGCAGTCCTGGCCCCTGACTCTGCCTTACATACTGAGGAAATAAAAAAGGTCCAGATGCGTGTGGGAATTATTCCCACAAAGAGGAACTGGGATTTGCCAGCCTGGAAAGAAGGGAACTGCTGCTCCATCGGCTCTGTGACTGGCACAGGCAGAGCAAGTGAGACACAGTCACTCACTGCATCCCAGAAGACACATGGGAGTTCTCAAGAAACAATTAAAGTAAATGAAATCACTGTGGAACTTGATATCACAACACTCCTTGGAAGATTAAAAAAATCTGGACAGTTTTACACAGGCTCATTGCATTGCTGATGCAGATACAACACCTCGTTCAAGACATGCCTACACCACGGGTGAGCCCAGAAAATTGAGAATAATCATCTATACAAGCTCATTTTCCCTGTTCCTTATGGTCTTACCCTAAGAACCAACTTCCCGCCAAACAGGATCCTGGGGTATCCTGAACCAGCGCAGGCCTCACTTATATGGTTCCCATCCCGAGAGAAAACAGGGAACACTGGAGGAAAGCAGAGGCATGGCAGCTGCTATGAATCCAGAGATTCCAGTTTTGAGAAATGTTGGCATTTTGGTGGGAAAGAACCTGTGAAATCCAAGTCTTTGGAGCAGTGATGTGGCTAAAAGGGCCGGACAGGGATAAATCAGAGCCACAAGAGGGCAGAGAGGACACATTTGGTTCCTCTGAGTGTAAGAGCTGCCAAGTTCATTATCCACCTGCAGTTAGGGCAGGTGCAGGATGAGGAGTTCCTGTGGAAGCTGCTGCCAACATCAGACAGCCCAGCTGGGCAAAGACCACAGGGACAAAAGCAGCTTGTCACATCCAATAAGCAGATTTCCACTAACAGTAGCAAGACACAGGCATCAGGGAAATTTCTGGAGCATGAGGGTTACAGGATTGGGAAGCAAAAGTCCCCAGGTGATCTGGAAAAGTTATGCCATAACACGATGACACATTGCTTGGTTCCACCCTGAAAATGCAGCTCAGTAACTCCACAGCCTCGTGGAAACCTTGGAATAAGGTTTTTAAACACATTTCAGAGATGATAAGCATGAAGTCAGGCCAGAGAACGGAAGGAAGTGTTTCTGCGTGGACAAGAGGACAAGGGTAGTGCTGGGAGGAGAGAGATGCCAACCCCTTTCTGCAGTTGGGTTTTCTCAGAGTTCCTGATGTGATGGATTGCTAGCACAAAGTTTGAGAATTGCTGTGAGTCAAAAAGCACCACAATTCCGTGATCCAGGACAATTCTGATTATGTTGTCTGGAATGCCTGGGAGAGTGAGATGGGATGGGGGGGCTCTAAAAAAGCCAGGAGAGCTTGGTCCCATGCCAAGAGAGCTTACTGGCATCCTCACCTGCCAGCCTTTCCAGATGATGTGGGAAAACCTGCTGCCTTGGTTTTTTTTTGTGCC